>VDFB02379711.1:156441462-156589866 GCA_007258455.2 Sequoia sempervirens | reverse complement strand
TTTGCATGTGAGTTGCATGTACTTGCATGTTGCTTCCATGAGCTTGCATGTGTTTGCATGTGATTTGCATGTACTTGCATGGACTTGCATGTTGCTTGCATGTGCTTGCATGTGATGGATTCATGGTAATTTGGTTATGGGTATTCCTTCTTTTTTGAATTTAGCTTGTAAAGCTTGTGAATCTGTTGGAAGGAATTGTAGAATGTTGAAGGTTTTTGGGCTGCAGTGGATGTTCTGTATGTTGACATTGCTTTGTAGATTTGTGAGATTGGAAGCCATGGTATCTAACTCTCAGAAGGATATTGTCAATGAGATCTACAATGGGATTTTGAGGCTCAAGGTTATGTATCTTCATGGAGTTGATCTTATGGTAGTGATTTGGAGCTCTAGTTTGGCAATATGTGAGTATCCTCTTGCATGGTGGTTATGTTCCTTTACCTTGTGGTCATGTGAAGTGAATGGGTTTTCATGTTGGGTGGTTGATTATGGTGCCCTAGTTACATGGAAGAACATTTATTTTTTGGACTATAATATGGAGTGCTTATGTTGGATTCATGGGTTTAGCCCTTGGTTACATGAAAGCATTGGATGATTTGCCACTGGTTGCATGTGGGTTGTGGAGTTGGTATTTTAGTGATATGGAAACTCCTGGACAACCTGGTTCCTCCTTTTTCATATTCATGTTATTTGGGATATGTAGGTTTTACAGTTTTCCTGTTACAAAAAGCTGTGGATTTGTAGATCTGTGATATTTCATTCTTTCAGATGACATGTATGGTGTGAATATCTGGATATTTAAGAGTAATTTCAGATTTACAGAGAGATGGTTTTGCAGGTTTTACATGTTAACAAAAATCTGTGGTTTGTAGATCTGTGGAAAGATTGTATTCAGACTCTTAGAGTATTCTGGATGGAAACAATTTCAGATTTGCAGGGCTGCTTGATGGGTTCTTATGATCTATGGATACTCTTATGTGGATTTGTTTGGCAAATCAGGTCTACCATTGATCCTGGTGTTTGAGTCTTGGAAATCTACATGTTATTCCTTGGTTACTTCTATTCTGCATGTTACTGATGTGGGGTTGAATCTATTTTTCAGTTATTTGAGATTGGAGCACTGACCATGTTTTTCTCCTTTGAGATATTGCATGAGTGCAGATCTTGTAAATTGTCTGATGAGGATTGTATTTGGTTGGTCACCTTGATTACATTGGTATGTTTATTGCAGTGAGACAGAAGGATGGTTTAGAGTACCTGATATAGTTATTCATTAGAATCTATAACAGTAAGTTATGGTGCATGAAAAGCTCTGTTCACTTTTAGTGGAGTTTTGGTAATGATGTCTATCATGATACCATGTATACAACTCTGTATCACTTTCAGTGGGAGTTTTGTGCAGTTACAGTGTGTTCTATCTTCTTGGTTTGGAGATTATGGTTTTCTTGACCTTTTGGGAGTTGTGTTGTATACAGCGGATTCTTTGATTGTGTTGAGGTCATGGATGATCTTCATTTAGGAGATGGTTATCACGATGTCATGGATAGCTTGGTTACATGTTTCAATGGGAGCTTTTGACAGTGATGGTTTGATATTTATCTTGTTGCCATGTATAGCTCGGTATCACAGTTTAGTCGGAGCTTTGGTAGGATATCGTTATCTTCATGTGATTTGAAGAGGTTTTAACATCTTGTTTCATGGAAGACCTTTAGAGTCTTTGGTAAAGGTGTTATTGTTCTTCCTTTGGAGAGGATGTAGTTCTCTTTGGTTTTGAGTGTTAATCATTTGCTTGGAGCTTCATGATTTTGCAGGTTGCATTTGAAGTTGGCATGGATTGATTAGTGGGTGCTCATGGATACTAGAGAGACTTGGGTTAGGCTGGATATTTCTTATGTTAAGAGATATGTGTTGGAATGGTTACTTGTTATAAAAGTTTCTCAACAGTAAAGACCGAGGAGCCTACACCTGGAAATGGATGTGAGTCCATCATAGACCTAATGAGAAGGTTGTCTTTATTGAAAGCCTATATTGCTTGGTGTTGTATGCACAGGACAATCTTGTATCCCACTCTTGGTCTACTCGGCAGGTAAATGATCTAAGAGGTGTTGCCCACCTGATTATTAGATGCATTATTTATATGTATCTTTTCTTCTCTTATGCATTAATCTTGAAAGTTGAGTTATGAGGGATTGTTGAGAAGTAGATGCATGATTTTATGTATTTCCATTGTTCTCCTTGCAATCTTGAACTTTGGATTTGGTAGGAGAGGTATAGGAGATGGTTAGTGGCTTTGGGCATATTCCCTTATGTTGTGGGAATGTTTGGCTAAGTTTGATCTACTTTTTGTGAGAGGTTTACATCTAAGTTCTGCCATGTTTCATTATAAGTTGAATGGTTAGATGTTGATATCCTTTCAGTTTGGGAGTGTTGAAGGAGATCTTACTTTACACAGTTTGGCACATGTTAGTGTGGTATAAGGAGATGGTTTGATTTGCAAGTTCTCTCTTTATGGGAATATTGTCTTCTTCTTGAAGGTTCTTATGTTTATGGAGTTGAGGTTCATGAATGGAGTTATGAGTTGTTGTTTGTACTTCATTGTTTTTTGGCAACAATTTGGTAGCTCCTTGATCTCTTTCTTCATTGGTTGGAGGACTTGGGAGAGTTATTTGGATTAGTAATGAGAGATGTATTTTGCATATCATTGTATGCTTCTTTGACACTATGATAGAGGAGTTAGCCACATCCTCTATGTGAAGTGCTATAGGAGGACTTGTTAATGTTGTGATCTTGTTTTCAGATTTGACATTACCTATGCAGTGGGAGTTCCAAAAGGTATATGTGTTCTGTATGAGAGGGGCACCTCTCTTGGACTGGTTACATTTTACTGCAGTGAGTTACTTCAGAGGTTTTTTATCGCATGTCTATGTGTATTATTACCTTGGAGTCTTCTTTTGTAGGATGGTGGATATACAGGGACTTGTTTGCATATTTGGGTTGTTATGTTGATAGCATGAAGTTCTACCTATGATAGTTTGTTTACCCTAGTTTGTGGTATGGATAGTTTTGGATGAGCTAGCAACTTGTTGTGGTTGCTATTCCAATTTTGGTATGAGTGTGGCAGTCACTCAGAGTCTTTTGTTATCATTTGAATTTGATGCTTGTGTTCATGTATAGATTGGTGCAAGTTTCAGTGACAGTTGATATGTTTCACCATGGCATATTCCTTGTCCTATCATGGGTAATATGATGTGAGGATTTCTTGCTTGAGATGGTGGTTATCATGGTTCCTTCTGCAGGTATCTTGTTGGAGCACAAAAGCATGTTGAAGAATCTATGGTACATGGTTGGCTAAGGGATGTTTATTCCCTTGTTGATATTTCCTATGGGTTGATTTACAATGTATAATGTCAAGTGGGAGAATGTTGGGATAAGGTGCCATTAACTTTGTAAATCCCAATATTGTATTTATTCCATTTATTATTTTTAATTTGTAATTAACCATAAGGGATGAATAAGTTTCACTGGCAGATTTATTACAGAGTTACTTTTACTGCTCAAGGAATCTTGGTAAATAGTAAATGAGGTGAGGTGGAGAATCTTGGTGCCTATCTTTGGGAAATGTATTTTTGGGCTATTATGACGCATGTCATAAGTTTGTAAGAGCATCTATGACAACTTACAACTGTCATAAGGTGTAAGAGATTCTATGACAACATATGACAGCTATTATTGTCTTGTAAGTTCCTATTCTTGGTTCTAGGTGCCTATATTGGGAAGATGCCTATGAAAAGTGTAAGGGAATATGTAAGAAGATAATTTTGGTGTATCCCAAGATAGAAATATTGGATTTTATCCATCTCCCACGAATTCCTTTGGTGGGTACTCATTTTGTATAAATATGAGACTTGAGAGTGAAGTTTATGAGAGAGAGAGATAGTAACAAGAGTAATAGGGTGCTGCAGGATTGAAGACTCAAGAGGAGATTGGAAGTGGATGTATTGTAATCTTGTTTGAAGATAATACAACTTGGGCCTCTCTTCTTGGTGGAGTTTTTTCCCGCAAGGGTTTCTCCACGTAAACACTGTGTTATGAGTTTATTCTTCTGTTCCATTGCTACCTTGTGTTGTGAAATCTTGCATTCTTATGTTGCTGATTTGTGCCTCTTTGTTGCTGCTATCTTATGGTGATGTTATTGCTGTTATAAGTTCATCTAAGGTGGTTTTATCAAGCATGTTAGAGTGGCTGATTTTAGCATCATAAAGAAGTTGAATCTCTTCATGGTATTTCAAGGATTAAGAAAAGTTATTTATAGATTTGCATACAATTTTCAGATTTCCATATTGTAGTAGTCAAAGCCTTGTATCTCACCAATTGGTATCATATCTTGGTGATTTGGTGATTAACAATTGGATTAGAGATTGTTCGTTTATTCCAACAATATACAATTGAAGTTTGTAGGGGAACAAGCTTTTGAAAAAGTCAAATTGTTGAGGAGTTTTAAGAAAGAAGAAGATGAGGCTACATAATTGGGTTGAACTTCTCCATTTGAAACTCTTGTTTTTTAGGTATGTGAAGTCTTTACACATTTTCTTTCATTCTATTATGGCTTCCTTTCATTTTTTATTTTACATATTCCATGTTGATCATTGTTTGTTTGTCATTATAACCTTAGGTTGTCAATGCACATTTTAAATTACACAATTCTATACACTTTCCAATTACATTTTTAAACCACATCTCTTTGAGGCATTTTTTTATTTAACAATTGACTTACCTTGTGTATGCTTCCATGTTTTGTATACACATATATATGACATATGTTTTAAGGAAGTAAAATAAAACATCATTTCTAAATCCTTTATTATGGAAATGCATACCACTCTCCAAAGCTTTCCTTGAGTTTTTTTGTCAAACAATTATACCAAGTAGCTCATTTCCTTGCATATGCTACCAAATTTTCCATACATCTCTTTAAGAAATTGGAATATACTCCTCCCACATTGATAGATCTTAGAAACTATTTTGGTTTTCATCTCTATTTCTAAATTTACCTCATCACTAAACCTACCTCATCACTTTTATTTGTGATATATTTTAAATGTTTCCTTGATTAGTCTACCTACAAGGGATTCTAACCCTTCTCTCCACTATTATAAGACTCTTTATTGAAGGTTAAGTTAGAAACATGGGGAAAGGTGTAGCCTATCTTGCAATCATGACTCAAAATGGAATCATGGACATATAAACACACAACTCCAATCTGCAACACACAAACACACTACTCCAATCTACACACACCATTTTCAATTTACAATTTCATCAGGACCTCTTCATTCAACAAATTCACACTGTTCCTTGTAGCATTTCAAAGTCACTCAATCAGGTATAATTCCACTCACACAAACTTTAAACTCACAAAACAACACACATCAGGGACCCATTACAAATCCTTTCAACAAATCCAACAATCACCAATGTTTGTTTTGTACCAAACTACACAAATTAGGTTTTCTACACTTTTAAGGGGCCACCTTCAAAAATTTTCCAAATCTCCTAAAACCTTGGGTAAGCACTTTATATTTGTCAAAAATTAAAATTCTAGCATTAGATTGCAAAGATTCAATAATTTACCACCAAAACCATAAAACCCTCTCCCTAGGCTTATAAACCCTAGGTTTTATTGAAAGTAGCACTTGCTAAACACTCCAAAACTTGACAAATACTTAAAAAAGCATAAAATTCCCTACACATTCTCAATCTAACATAAAATAACGTTGCCCTACTCAGAAACTCAATTTCACTCACCAAAACCTCATTTTTCTTAAGGAAAAATCAAGATTTCCTCATACAGTTTGACACCCAATCCACTTCTAGAACTCATAGTGAAGATGTATGACCAAGAGTGACTAAGTTGAGAGACTACCATGCCTATCTATAATTTCCTTCCATCTTTTTTTATTTCTTTTCCATTTTGGATGTTTCTTTTTCTTCTTTTACTTTGCTTATTTGTAACTAAACTACTAAAAACTTATTGGTCTCTCCTTGTAGAAAATGTTGATATATGAGCCATCGAAGATAATATCAACCAAAAAAAAATGGAACATCTTTATTTTGATGATCTTGAAAAAACTCGAATATGATTTGAAGCCATTATAAAAGAGCCTGTGAAGCTTTGCAAGGGAATCTCAAGTTACTCATTTGAAGTTAACCTCATAATGAGAACCTATGATGTAGACATCATAAGAGAATCTCAAATGTATGAGTGACATTGTAAAATATCTGTGAGAATAGAGTACCTACGACATTGTAATGATATTTACTAAAATATTGAAATTTGGTGTAAGGGCACCAAGGTTATTTAGCAAATTTGGTTCATGGAAGTCTTAAGTTAGTTTTGTGTTTTGAGTTTTGTCAATTGAATAAGGTCGTATTAGACCAATTGATTTATAATGTAGTAAATTGTCATGTTAGTTACAAAAAAAATAGTTAGGCATGATTGGAAAGATGTAGAATCATTTGTAAAAGCTATTTAAATCCTCTTGAAGGCTCATGCATAATATAATTTTTTGATGGAAGAAATTCAAAATTGAAAACAACATTTTCTTAGTATTTTGTTGTGTTTTTTTAACTTTCTTTCCCTTGCATGGACTTGTACAAGTCCTTCTTGCTCAGAAACCTTTGTATTGTGTGGTAGTGTGAAGTAGCTTTAGTTTTCATCATTTTGGAGTTTCTAAGACAAAATATTGAGTGAGTTCTCTTCAGTACTCTGCTGCTCCCCTAATTTAACACCATTTGCTTATTGAGGGTCTTCTAAAATGTGGATTTGACCCATTCCACTTTATCTTTCCACTATTTCTTGTGGAATGGGTCATGAAAACTGTAATCTAACTGTATAGGGGATTTGGAATGTTGAGAGGTCATTTTGGCCAGTTTTGAGTGATGCCCTAGGGCTAGGCATAGAAAAATGAATGAAAAATGGAGGTTTTATGAATGGTTTTAGTAAAATTTTGATGTATTTGGCTTGGTAATGGCATAGAATGTCTATGTAGACCTAAATTGGTGTGTGGAATCAATTTCAAAGTTTGGAAACCCAGTTTATGGTACATCTAGTAAAACCCTAGTTTTATGCATGAAAAGGGAGGGTTTGTTGGAACAACACCCTAGAATCCTTGTTTTGGTGTAATGATTAGTGAATTTGATGTTTTTGAGTCACAACTAGTGACTATCCAAGGGATTGTGTGGTTACAAGAAGTTTAAAAGGTACTTTGTTTGGAAAAGAGGGGTAATTCTAGTAGCCTTTTAGCATGTCAGTTTGTTGGTTCTCCACATGATGTCACAAAGAAACTTATGGGGATATGTTGTGAATCTTGTAGTAGGACTGTCATAAGTCTCTAGTGATGATTTTTTTGCCTTTTTATGACCTTAGCAGTAGGAAAACTTCATTTTTTGAATATTGAAGGCTAGAAGCCTTTTAAGTGTGTTTTGAGAATTTGGGTGTTTTAGTGATCAAAGATTGGGTTCATTGTTTGCGAATTGATTATTTGATGTTGAAAAGAGTTCCTCTGCCTTGAATTGTATCAATAAGCCCTCTAACATAACAAACCCCAAAACCCTCTTCTATGACAAGTTAGGCAAGGGTTTATTGAAAACCCATACTTCAAACCTTCCCACAGCTAATGAAATCTTGAAACACCTTCAAAAAAGGTCTACACAAGCTTAAAAGTTGAAGAGATATCATTTCCCCCAAATATTTTGTCAAACCCTAGCACTAAACCACCATTTGACATCTATGGCATCACCTAAAAACCCTATTCACCTCCCTTGTGCACAAAACTTTGCACACATGTTTTATAACCCTAAGTAATCCTTTCCATCAAGTTATAGAAGCACATAGTGGGTGAAAGACTTAATATGACATTTTAATGCACTCAAAACCCTTAAAACAAGGTATATAGACTGACCCTCAATAACTGGCTTCTAAAATACACAAAATCACTTGAAATCCAACCAAACCAAAACTAAAACAGGGTTAAGTTTGCTTCCCACCAAATTCCATCAAAAGGAGAGCACAATCACCTTGTACAAAACTGTATAGTTCAAGGAAACCTCAGATCCCAAAGTGCAAAAGTGTAGCAATATTTGATGGAATATTACTTGGAAACCATGGTGCTTAAAAAATATATCTCTAAACCTAAAAGATTATGATAAGCCCCTCTACAATAACCTCTCTTGGTTTTTGTCATCTCAGAGTGGTTTTCCTGTAGTGTCTAGTTTTCACATGATGGAAAAAGTGTCAAATGCAAGTAGTGCAAAGTTGCAAAGTGGTGCAACTTTCATTTTGCAACTTGTGTGACCAAACAGACTATTCCAACACATTCGGATAAGTATTTTTAGGCTAGGAATAGTCCTCTTTTGCACCCAAACATGTAGAATCACTTTGAACTACGTTCAATCGGATCAATCCCTTAAGGGTCAAAAGTGCAAAATGGATGCAAACTTCAACATGTTGTTACTCAGATACTATGGTGCTTAGGAACTTCTCCTCTAATCCTATTAGATCAAGTTGGGTCTCTCTACAATAACCTCTCTTAGTTTTTTTTTATCTTGAAATGGTTTTCCTATGGTGCCCAGTTTTCACGTGATTGAAAAAGTGTCAAATGCAAGTAGTGCAAAGTTGGAAAGTGGTGTAACTTTTGTTCTATAATTCATGTGACCAAAAATACTATTCTAACATGTCTAAATAGGTATTTTTATGCTAGGAATGGTCCTCTTTCACACCCAAATATGTGGA
This sequence comes from Sequoia sempervirens, assembly GCA_007258455.2. Classification (NCBI taxonomy): domain Eukaryota; kingdom Viridiplantae; phylum Streptophyta; class Pinopsida; order Cupressales; family Cupressaceae; genus Sequoia; species Sequoia sempervirens. The sequence continues at coordinate 156,581,078 of VDFB02379711.1, read as the reverse complement.
ATTGCTTCGAGCTACACTCAACCAGATTGATCCATTAAGGGTCCAAAGTCCAAAATGGCTACAAACTTCAACATATTGTTACTTGGATACTATGGCACTTGGAAACTTCTCATCTAATCCTATGAGATCATGTTGGTCCCCTCTACAATAACCTCTATCATTTTATGTTATATAGAAGTGGTTTTCCCATGGTGTCTAGTTTTCACTTGATGAAAAAAGTGTCAAATGCAAACAGTGCAAAGTTGCAAAGTGGTGCAAATTTTATTTTGAAGCTCATGTGACCAAAAAAACTATTACAATGTGTCTAAATAGGTATTTTTATGTAGAAATGGTCCTCTTTAGCACCCAAACACATGGAATCGCTTTGAGCTATGTTCAACCAGATTGATCGCTTAAGGGTCCAAAGTGCAAAATGGCTGCAAAATTCAACATGTTGTTACTCGGATACCATGATGCCTAGAAAATTATCATTTGATGGGATATGGGATTGTGTTGGTACTGTATACAATAACCTCTCTCAATTTTTTCTATCTCAGAGGAATTTTCACGTGGCGCTAAATTTTCACTTGGGGAAAAAGTTGTCAAATGCAAGTAGTAGAAAGTTGCAAACTAGTGTAACTTTCGTTTTGCAACTCGTGTGACCAAATAGACTATTCCAACCCATAAAAATAGGTATTTTTATGCTAGGAATGGTATTATTTCACACCTAAACACATGAAATCCCTTTGAGCTATGTTCAACCGGATCGATCCCTTAAGGGTCCATAATACAAAATGAGTACAAAATTCAGCATGTTGTTACTCAGATATTGTGATGCTTAGAAACTTTTCATCTGACCCTATGGGGTTGTTTTGGGTCCCTCTATAATAACCTCTCTTATTTTTCGCTATCTTAGAAGCATTTTCCTGTGGTGGTGAATTTTCACTTGGAAAAAAAGTATAAAATGCGACTAGTTGAAAGTTGCAAAGTGGTGCAACATTCATTTTGCAACTCGTGTGACCAAATAGACTATTCCAACATGTCCAAATAGGTATTTTTACGCTAGGAATGGTCTCTTTTGCACCTAAACATGCAGAATCACTTCGAGATACGTTCAACCAGATCGATCCCTTAAGGGTCCAAAGTGCAAAGTGGTTGCAAACTTCAACATGTTGTTACTGGGATACCACAATGCTTAGAAAATTATCATATGATTCTATGGAATCAAGTTGGACCCCACTACAATAAACTCTCTTGGTTTTTTCTATCTTGGAGAAATTTTCACTTGGGGAAAAAGTTGTCAAATGCAAATAGTTGAAAGTTGCAAAGTGGTGCAACTTTTGTTCTACAACTCGTGTGACCAAATAAACTATTAAAAGGTGTCCAAATAGGTATTTTCACACTATTCATGGTCCTATTTTTCACCCAAACATGTAGTATCGCTCCGAGCTATGCTCAATTAGATAGATTCCTTAAGGGTCAAAAGTGCAAAATGGCTTGAAACTTCAGTATGTTGTTACTTGGATACCGTGATGTTTAGAAACTTCTTGTCTGATTCTATGGGATTGCATCAGGCTCCTCTATAATAACCTCCCTTGGTTTTTTCTATCTCAGAGGCATTCTCCCGTGGTGGAAAATTTTCACTTGGGGTAAAAGTTGTTAAATGCAAGTAGTTGAAAGTTGTAAAGTGGTGCAACTTTCGTTCAGTAACTAGTGTGACCAAACATACTGTTCTAACATGTTTGAATGGGTATGTTTATGCTATACATGATCCTCTTTTGCACCCAAATATTCGGAATCATTTTGAGCTACGTTCAATCGAATCGATCCCTTAAGGGTCCAAAGTGAAAAAAGGGAAGCAATATTTGATAGGTTATTAATAAAATCCCGTGATTTTTACCAAATTTTTGTTTGAGCCTACAAGATCATGTTGGGCCCCTCTAAAATAAGCTCTCTTAGTTTTTGTTATCTTGAAGTTGTTTCCCTATGGTGTCTAGTTTTAACTTGATGGAAAAAGTGTCAAATGAAAGTAGTGTAAAGTTGCAAAGTAGTGCAACTTTTGTTTTGCAATTTGTGTGACCAAAAAAATTTCTCAAACACATCTTAATAGGTACATTTATGCTAGGCATGTTCCTCTTTCACACCCAAACACACAAAATTGGTTCGAGCTATGCTCAACTAGCTTGATCCCTTATGATGACATGAAAAAAAATCAAAAAGTGAAACATATGCATGATGGTTGATTAAAATCCATTCTTGTAGAATTGTTTTATCTTTGATTAGAATCCATTCTTGTGGAATTATATTAAGTTACAAGCAACTTAGAAGTATATTTTTTAAATAGGTCAGAACTTGCTCATACAAGGGTTTGAGTGTAATATGTTGAAATAGGCCATTCCATCTATTGTTTAGGCTATGTCTCAGTGATATGGGCCTGATGTAAGTAGAATAGGGAGTAGGAATAAGAAAATAGCATTTTTAAAGGCATTGGAAGAGATTACTAACACTACCCTTGTTGAAAATTCATAATTGAGGCCCCTTAAAAGCAAGGCTAGAAGAGGTGAAAAGAAGAAATTGCTTGAAAATAAGTTAGAATAGGCTGGAAATAGGGCAAGGTTGTAGATTTTGATGGTTGTAGATTATAACATCATATAATCAATAAGTATACATGTGAATAAGTCAAGCATGTACATGTGTGAATAAGGGAAGCATAAGTAGTCACAAACACGCAAGCCTAGATGTATACACATGAATACATAGTATACACAACTTAATACAAATTATATGTGTGAATACAAGGTATACACATGAAAAAATGTAAGTCACAAAGTATACATTGGAACACATGTAAGTCACAAAGTATACATGTAAGTTGTAAAGTATACACCTGAATACACATAACTCATATATCTATTGAACCATGACTTTATAATGCAAATATGGACACCATCAATAAAAAATATTTGTATTAACCAAATAGCCATGTACACAAACAACAATCTATGTCAATATAAGTATAATATATAGGTATAAAATAGCCATATAGACATAAAATGTCAAATATATCCAATACAAAATATGTACAAAATTGCCATGTAAGAATACAACAAAGGGCTATGGAATTAAAATTCATTTCTCTCCATGCTCTGGAAATAAACTATTTCCCTTTTCTTGTTGATCTAATGGTAATAAGTCCGTCACTCATTTGTGTTGTACTCGAGGAGTGCTCCTATTGCTCCTCCTACTGTTAAGCTCTTGGTGAAGTTTTAACTGCTACAATAAGAAGTAAAAACATTAATATATATAAATTACATTATAAAAAATGATATATTTAATGAAATAATCACTTACCGCCATCTCACAATCACTCTCCACGAGGGAAATATTCACGCACCCACGTTGAGGCATGCTCAAGCCCTGTATAAACCATCCAAATAGAAATTAATTTATGAATTAATAATGGTTTGATTTTTCACTAGAACTAACATCTATAACAATGAATGTAAATTGAAATTTAGTGATTTGCCTCATACCTCCCCTGTCAGAGCCATTGAGGATTGTAGAGTGGATAAAAAATTGATATCCATTGCCCTCATAATATTTGGAGGTTTTTTCGCCACCAACATATGAAAATTAAACAACAAATTATTCAATCTTAACAAAAGTTGCTAATCAATGTTGTAAAAATGCAAAAAGGTGACAAGCAAATGCAATTGGAAGCTACTCCTAGAATTATTACTTATGCTATGTGAAGTAATTGCAACATTGGTTATGTTGACTTTTTAAACAACTATATTGTAGTTGAAATTTTGTCATCTATCAACATCTAGTTATTAGTTATGGAATGTGAATTAATGCTTTGAATTTGAATGATTTGCAATGAAACATAATCAACGATATGAATATAAAATACAAAAATCTATTAAGTACAATTCATTATTTAAACTCTTTATTCTATTACATGCATGTAGGTTTTGAGTAAATCCACTAGTAGTGGGAGGTGTTCCCTGGAAACCTCCAATATAATCTTGTTCAACATCCAAAATCACATATTAAAATACCATTCATTAAACAATGCTATTAACATGTAATAAGTTTATAATTGCTTACTAGTGACATACCCCAATGATAGGTGTATTGCAAAAATAAGTTGGTGGAGAGTCGGTGTATCCAGTCTCAACACTGTGACCTTGCAATTTTATTAAAATCATAAAACTAAATTAGTTAATCTTGCATTTCAAAATCAAAATTTAATAAATTAAATTCAATGAACATGTTAACTTTTACTTTGCTATGAATGTCATACACCTCATGCAAAATGTCAATTTCCCTCTCCATATCCATAGCTATAGATGGATCCTACGTAGTAGCCTCCTGAGTATCAGTGGGGTCATATGAACAAGCCGCCCCACAAGATTGACACACATGGGTTCGAAGGCCACCACTCAAAGAATCCCTTGGATGGCATTGTAGAATAGGGCTAGTATGATGGATGACACTCTAGGTCAAAGTGTTGATCGCCTGCAATGTCTCTACATCAGCACTATCCTTCACAATGGAAGGTATAACAACATGCTCATGAGGCAGCCTAGTGAGAGGTCATCTCCCTTTCCGTGTAGGATCCGACTATGCACCAGGTCTATCCTAATCCAACCCCCACCTCTCCCATGGAAGTCCCTCGACAAACTAATTTGGATTTTTTTTCAATATGAACTCATTGTATAGTTTCCTAAGAAAATATTGTAGTACTTCATAATTTTGCAGGGTGGGTAGTCAAAGACCATGTACCACCTCTCATAAAAATAGTTCCTACTCTGTTGGTGGTGGCACCAATGAATACAAAACCTCTTCGTATTAAGGGTAAGATTTTGATTTGTGTGTGGGTTGGTGAATAATGAGCAGAAATCAACTTTTGTAATTTTTAAATCCTTTACATCTTTATATGATTGTTTATCTACATAATAAGCCCTAGTTGCTTGCCTCCTATCTTTCCATACAATTATTTGTTTGCTAATTGAATCTAAATTTTTTAACATATCTTTCAAGGAACTTACTAGGGTCATTCTTTTTGTGGTCGAACCATTTGGATCACTCAACCTACTAATTAAATCATCTATTTGTTTTTTGTTGTTCTCAATTTCACTCATTAAATTTTGTTGAGTTCCAAGAGGGTGTTGAGTGATTGGTGGAGGAGGTTGTTGTTGAGGTTGATTTTGTTGTTTCAAGGTTGATTTTGTTGTTGAGGATTTTCTTCTTGAGGATTTGGTTGCTCTTCTTGTTGAGGATTTTGAGGGTTTGTAGGTTCATTTAAATCTCCTACAAATTCAAAAAAATGAATATCAAATACAACCTAAAACTAACAAATTCAAAACAAAAATCAAATAATCCTTACCTCTCAAACCTCCTCCTCATCGTGGCACCATCCTTGGGATGAAATAGCAACCGCTGGTGAAGATTTTTGCACAATTCCTCCTCCTAGAATGTGAGCCTGAAAAATGGGGGTTTTGGCTATGGGCACAACAAAAAACATAGTAGAAATGAAGAATGAATGAGAGTTTCACTTTTTTTCTTTCTTTTAACTTGCCATAACACAAGTGAGTTATAGTGTGCTCACGTTATGGGCTCATTGTGCCCGAGCCTCAGGATTGGCACACTAAGCCATAACACGAGTGCATTATCATGTGCTCACATTATAGCACGTTCATGTTATGACTTTTCAAAACTTTTTTTTGAAAGTGTCCACAAATTTTCTACCCATCTCCATGCACCCACCCATAGTAACCTCAATAACCATTAGTTTACTAAATTTTTATGGCTTTCATGATTTATTGAGAGTATCAATTTTTTCTATTATTGTTCTCTATAATGACACAATGATAATACATAAGAGATTAAGTGAGGAACTAGCCTAAAATTATGATAATAAACTAGCACGATTACTATATTATGGAAACATTGAAACTTCTACTAGCTATTAGGAAATAATTATAACTAATGTTGATAAGAGACATATGACCTATAAAAGTGATGCATGAGCTTGCATTTTATGTCTTTCCATGATAAACTCTTATTTACAATATTCTTTTTTTTTCGTTAACTTATTGAAAATTCTTCGATTCAATAATGGCTCTATGGATAGCATAAAAATATTCTAAAAGTTTTTCATCACCCTGATGCTATTAGGATAGCCTAATAAATATTGTATTCCATAGTTATTATTTAACATCTTATGTCTATGTTTGATAGTGCTATTCTATGTGAATAATTATTTTGGATGGTAACTTTATGGACTAAGTAACTAACTTCTATTGTGCTGCACTATTTCTTAGGTTAATACTATCTTATTGTTGTTGTAATAGTCTTAGGATGTCATTTATTGTTGACAACATGGTTGTTTTCAAATCGTGTTGGCTATTCCATCTAGTTTTATGAAATACTTTTTTAGTTTCTTAGTAGACTATTACCCTTGTGAGGAGTGTAAGTGCAAAAAGATGGTTCCCAAAAAGGGGGCTTAAGTGGCCACTTTTTTTTCTTTTTAAATCAGGAAATATTGACCTTGGCCATGAAATTGAGGATAGTTACACTCAAAATTTTGAGATGGAACCAAATTAAGGATCGAAGTGCTCTGAGTCTACTTTCTAAACTACTAATTTATTTTGAAAATGGTTGAGATTAAGGGGTTCAAAAGAGGGATGTACAAAAATTGGTGTTGTTTTTGTTAGAAAAACATAACATAGCAACTCTCGTACATCCCTAGCTTGGTGAACCTATTTTTAGTATTTTTAAAATCACTACAGTGAGAAATTAGCTAATAGTATGTAGTTGATGCATGATTTTTCTTATAATTTTTTAATGAATTTTTGATCTTTTACTAATTTTCCAAGTCTAGACACTTCCTAAAAAATAGAATTTTGGCCATGCTACCTATACAAATTTTGGAAACTAATTGATTTTTAAAAAAAAAAATTGTAGAATGGAGTCTACTTTCTAAAAATGTAATTTATTTGAAATTTTGATGAACGGTTAATTTATAACGAAAAAAACACCAAACACTATTTTTTCCTAAAAAGAAATGCACAAACAAAAGAAATTATGGATGAAAGGCTTAAAACATTGTGAGAAAGTGAAAAAAATACATTGTTGGATAGCTAAGAGAGAACCTGACATTACCTAGGTGTTCAATTTGTTTGACATTGAACCTAAAAAACCCAATTATGTGAAATATTGTAGAATTCGCAAAAAAATTTTTTTGGTCATTTGGAATTCCCTCGAAGCCTTTGCATTGGTACTCCAAGGAAAATAACAAGCTCATGGCTTGGGGATTTCCAAAGAAGGATATAACGCATGAGCGTTACAATGCGTTTGTGTTATATCCTAGTTTTGACATGGTGTTTTGCATTTGTGAGGGGCATGTCTAGCAAGACATAACGTGAGCATGGTATAGCACTCTCGCATTATGTATTTCTTTATGTTAAATGCTACTCTATTGAATGTATGTTTATATATTTTTATGTTTGTATGTACATGAATGCTTGTATGTATACATGTGTGTATGTATGTATGTATGGTTGTATGTATCAATGCATGTATATTGTATGTATGCATATATGTATTGAAGATTGTATCTTCACATGTACATGTGTGTATGTATGTATGTATGGTTGTATGTATCAATGCATGTATATTGTATGTATGCATATATGTATGCAAGATTGTATCTACACATGTACATGTATGCTTGTATGTATGTAGGATTGTATGTACATATGTATTATGCTTGTATGCATGTAAGTATGCATGTATTTATGTATGTCTTTAGAGGGAGGGATAATTTTAAGATAGAGAGTTTGGAGAGAGGGAGAGGGAGTGGGAGAAAAGGGTTTGGAGTGAGGGGGACTTAGCTAGGTAGGGTGGGAGGGGTAGAGAGAGAGAATTGAGAGTGAGGGAGAAAGAAGGGGACAAAGAGAGATTGGGAGAAAGGGAGATTTACGTAGGTACGGTGCCAAAGGGAGAGACTTGAAATTGTGAGTGGGGTGAGAGGGGACACTTGAGAGATAGGTAGTTAGAGGAAGTGTGAGAGAGAGGGAGTGGAAGAGAAAGGGAGTGTGCGTGAGAGACCTACTAGAGGGAGAGGGTGTGGGAGGGAGTGACCTAAAAGAGGGAGAGATAGAGAGGGCATGGAGTGAGAGGGGCTTATCTATATAGGGTGGGAGGGATAGATAGAGAGAGGGTAGAGAGAGAGAGTTATGTAGGTAGGTTGTCAGAGGGAGATGCCTGAGAGAGAGAGAGGGTGGGAGGGAGAGACCTAAGAGAGAGGGAGAGAGGGAGTGGGAGAGAGTGGGAGCGAGATAGAGAGAGATATATAGAGGGAGTGAGAGAGGGTGCTAGGGATTGATTGATTGAGAGGTATGTAGAAAGAGGTAGAGGGTAGATAGAGACAATTAGAGAGGGTAGGAGAGAGGGAGGGAGGGAAACGTGAGATGTATAGATAGAGAGAAAGTGATAGGGGTTGAGGGTATAGGGTTGAGGGTTGAGGGTATAGGGTAAAAGGTTTAATTGTTTATGGTTGAGGGTTTAGGGTATGGGTTTGAGGGTATATGGATGGAGGATTAGGTTGAGGGTCCACTATAAAGGTTAGAGGGTATAGGGGTTAAAGGTTTAGGGTTTAAGAATTGAGGGTTGGGGGATTAAGGGTTGAAGGTTGAGAATTGAGAATTGAGGGTTTAATGTTTAGTGTTTAGGGTTTAAGGGTTGAGGGTTTAAGGTTGAGGGTATAGAGGATTGAGAGTATAGGGTTGAGGGATGGATGGATAGAGAGGAGGAGAGAAGAGGAGGGAGGGTCATAGATATATGAGGGTTGAGGATCTAATGTATAGGGTATAGGGTTGACAACCTATATGGTTGAGGGTATAGGATTGAGGGATTAGGGTTGAGGGTATATATGGTTGAAGGATTAGGGTTGAGAGACCAATGTATAGGGTAGAGGGTATTAGGGTTGAGAGTTTATGGTTTGAGCTTTGAGGATTGATGGATTAAGGGTTGAATGTTGAGAATTGAGGGTTCAGGGTTTAATGTATAGGGTATGGGGTAGAGGGTTTAAGGGTTGAAGGTAGAGGATTGAGGGTATAGGGTTGGGTGATTAGGGTTGAGGGTCCAATGTATAGGGTAGATGGTATAGGGGTTGAGGGATTAGGGTTTAAGGGTTGAGGGTTGGGGGTTGAGGGTTGAGGGATTAAGGGTCAAGTGGGTTGAGGGATTAAGGTCTTTACTAAGTGGGTTTAAGGTTTTAATGGTTGAGGGATTAGGGTGGAGGGTTTAAGAGTTTAAGGTTTAAGGGTTGAGGGTTTAGGTTTGAGTGTTTAAGGGTCTATAGGGTAGAGGGTAGACGGTTTAAGAGTTGATGGTTGAGGGTATAGGGTTGGGAGATGAGGGTTGATGGTCCAATGTATAGGGTAGAGGTTATAGGGGTTGAGAGATTAGGGTTTAAGGTTTGAGAGATTAAGGGTCACAAGGGTTGAATGATTAGGGTAGAGAGTTTAATAAGTGGGTATAAGGGTTTAAGGGTTGAGGGATTATGGTTGAGGGTAAAGGGTGGAGGGTAGAGGGTTTAACGGTTTAGGGTTTAAGGGTTGACGATTAAGGGTTTAAGGTTGAGGGTAGAGGATTAAGGGTATAGGGTTGGGGTATTTGGGTTGAAGGTACAATGTATAGGGTATAGGGTATAGGTTTTGAGGGATTATGGCTTAAGGTTTTAGGGATTAAGGGTCAAGAGGGTTGAGGGATTAGGGTTGAGGGTAGTGGGTAGAGGGTAGAGGATTGAGGGTATAGGCTAGAGGGTTTGAGGGATTAGGGTTTAAGGGTTGAGGGTCCAATGTATAGGGTATGGGGTATAGGGGTTGAGGGATTAAGGATCAAGAGGGTTGAGGGATTAGGGTTGAGGGTAGAGGTTATTGGGTTAAGGGTAGAGGGTAGATGGTTTAAGTATTTATGTTTTAAGGGTTGATGGTTGAGGGTTTAAGGTTGAGTGTAGAGGATTGAGTGTATAGGGTTGGGGGATTAGGATTTAGGGTCCAATGTATCGGGTATAGGTTATAGGGGTTGAGGTAATAGGATTTAAGGGTTGAGGGTTGAGGGATTAAGGGTCAAGAGAGTTGAGGGATTAGGGTAGAGGGTTTAATAAGTGGTTTTAAGGGTTTAAGGGTTGAGGGGTTAGGGTAGAGGGTTTAAGGGTTTAAAGTTTAAGGGTTGAGGGTTTAAGGTTGAGGGTAGAGGATTGAGGGTATAGGGTTTGGGGATTAGGGTTGAGGGTCCAATCGTACCGTAGAAAAATAGATCTTTAGAGATTTTCATGGTCATTTAGGTTTTTTTCCTATGACGCTTGGCTTATTTTTCTTAGATTTAATGTTTGAATGTGATTTATACATTCACATTAAAGGTATTGAATATTCAAATTATTAAGACTTTATGATGTCTTGTAAACATGTTATGAAGTGTTGTAACACATTTCTACACATTTCTAGACTCTTCTTATTATAGTTCATCTAAATATTCCATTTTTATCCCTTACCAAGTCTTATTTTAAAGTGTTGTAAAGTCTTTTAAAAAACTTTCAAGTTTTTCTAGGCTTGTCACCACTAATTACACATTTCTTATGCTTTATTTGGCCCCTTTATGCACTTATAGGCCTTAATTAAGTGTGTTTTTGAATATGAATATGAAAAATATCATTAAATACAACTTAATCCTTGACACCCACTTGCATGCCTTAAGTGGGACCCATTCGCCATGGGTGGTGAATGAGTTCCTCTTTGCACAAAATTCAAAATAATTTCAAAATTCTTTTACGTTTTTATTCATTAAGACCTTAGGTTAGCCTGTGATGTTGTATTTTTGGGAAATTAGGGCATAAGTGTGTATAAATAAGTGATTTTCTATCCATTTTAACCCCTAATTCCCTAATTCACTCATTCATCCATTCATTCATCTCATTGATTCTTGCATCCGTCTAAGCAGTTGAGCATAATAACATCATTCAATCAAACATCTTGGAGAAAACATTAACATATCTTTAGATTTATACAATAAGTATTTGGTGAGTTCATGACACTTGCATGTTGTTTTTTCATCATTCCTTTCTTATTTCATTTCATTTCTTTATCAAGGGTTTTATTACCAAAGTGAGGTTTGACCAAGGCAAACCCTTATACTCTAACCCTTAACCATTTTTCCCCTTTGCATGTGTGTATGTAGGTCTTGTTGCAATATTTTTCAAAGAGATAGGTGTTGAAAAGTGGTAAAAAACTCATAAAAGTTATTCAAGTCAACAAAGACCTAATTCAAGCTTGGAGACATCATTCAACCTATTTTTTCCAGATTTGAATCTATCAACCCGACAAGAAGACAAGTACAAATTTGGACCCACATAGTTGACTTCAGAATTTGCAATTTTTTGTAAGTGGACTAATTTTCTATTTGTGGAAAATTAGTCCCACTACCAGGCTAGAAAAAGTGACTTATGAGGATTTCAGTTCCTAACACTCTAAAACCTATTTTAGCAAAATTTACTAGAAGTAAGACTAATTCACCATTTGTGGTGAATGAATCCCATTGGTCATCAACAATGATTTATGAAACATTATATAAACTTATAGGATCAACATTATATCTCAAGGTTCACTCCATTCAATTTCATTAAGTTTTGTTTTCATTTGTTTATTTTTCTATTTCATTTCTGCATATCACATTATGTTTTCAAATAATTCATTTTTCTTAGGTTTTGCATAAATAAACAATCAATTTTACTAGTTTGTGGAATTTAGATAATTGCATTTAGACATATTTTCATTGTACTTGCATTATTTTTGAGTGAACTACCTAAATTTTGTGTTGGATCTATCTCTTTTCCTTTATGTGAAAAACCATAATTGAGTAAAAGAGTCATAACATCCTACACCTAAAATATATGGTTCACTAATGTATAGGGTAGAGGGTATAGGTTTTGAAGGGTTAGGGTTTAAGGGTTTATGGTTGAGGGTAGAGGGTAGAGGATTGAGGGTTTAAGGGTTGAGGGTTGAGGGTAGAGGGTAGAGGGTTTAAGGGTTTAGGGTTTAAGGGTTAAGGTTTTAGGGTTAGGGTTTTACGACGAGTTTAGGGTTGAGGGTTTAAGGGTTATAGAGGGTTTAGGGTTTTGGATTAGGGGTTGAGGGTATAGGGAGGGAAGGGTTGAGGGGGATTTTGAGGGTTTTAAGGGTTGAGGGTAGATATTTTTCCTTGGATTTAAGGGCTTAGGTTGAGGGATTAGGGTTTAGGGTAGAGGGTATTGGGTAGAGGGTAGATGGTTTAATATTTCAGGGTTTAAGGGTTTAGCGTTGAATGTTTAAGGGTTTATAGGGTTGAGGGTTTAGGGTTGAGGGTTTAAGGGTAGAGGGTAGAGGGTAGAGGGTTAAGGGTATAGATATGGGTTTAAGGGTTGAGGGTTTATTGTTTAGGATTGAGTGTTTAATGTTTTAAGGGTTGAGGGTTTATTATTTAGGATTGAGTTTTTAATGTTTTAAGGGTTGAGGGTTTATGGTTGAGGGTTGATGGATTATGGTTGAGGGTATTAGGCTTTAAGGGTTGAAGGTTGAGGGTATTGAGTTGAGGGTATAGGGTAGAAGTTTTAAGGGGTTAAGGTTAATGGGCCTAGGGTTGAGAGTTAAGGGTTTAGGGTAGAGGGTTTAGGGTATAGGTTTGAGTGTATATGGTTGTAGGATTAGGTTTTATGGTATAGGTTTGAGGGTATATGGTTGAAGGAAAATGTAGAGGGTAGAGGGTTTGAGGGTAGAGGGATTAAGGGTTGTGGGTTTAGGGTAGAGGGTAGAGGATTGAAGGGTTTAGGGTTGAGGTTTTAGAGTTTAATGGTTTAGGGTTGAGGGTTTACGGTAGAGGGTAGAGGGTTTAGGGTTTAGGGTAGAGTGTAAAGGGTTTAAGGATAGAGGGTAGAGGATTTAAGTGTTAATGGTAGAGGGTAGAGGGTTAATGGTAGAGGGGAGAGGGATAGGAGTCCGTGAGTGAGAGAGATAGAGAGATAATTGAGGGTATAGGCTTGAGGAACTATAGGGTTGATGGTTTAGTGTATTGGGTAGAGGGTACATGGTAGAGGGTTTAAGGTTTTAGGGTATAAGGTTTTAAGGTTGGTGGTTTTAGGTTGAGAGTAGAGGGTTTAGGGGGTAGTTTTTAAGGTTTAGGGTTGAGTGTTTAAGAGTTTAAGGGTTAAGGGTTTAGGGTTGAGGGATTAGGGTAGAGAGAGAGGGATGTATGGATAGAGAGATGGATGGATAATTGAGATAGAGAGAAGGAGAGAAAAGGATGGAGGGGAAAAGATATATGAGGGTTAAGGATCCAATGTATAGGGTAGAGGGTTGAAAATTAAGGGTACATGGTTGTCAACCTATAGGGTTGAGGGATTAGAGTATTGGGTTGAGGGTATATAGTTGAGGGATTAGGCTGAGGGTCCATATGGTTGAAAGATTGGGGTTGAGAGTCTGATGTATAGGGTGAGTGAGTGAGAGAGAGATAATTGAGGGTATAGGGTTGATGGTTTAGGGTATTGGGTAGAGGGTAGAGGGTAGAGGATTTAAGGGTTTAGGGTGTAAGGGTTTAGTGTTGATGGTTTAGTGTTGAGGATAGAGGGTTTTGGGTTTAGGGTAATGGTTTGAGGGAACATGGTTGAAGGTTTATGGTTGAGGGGTAGAGGGTATAGGGGTTGAGGGTTGAGGGATTAAGAGTTGAGGGTTGAGGGTTTAATGTATAGGTTAGGGGGTAGAGGGTAGAGGGTTTAAGGGTTTAGGGTTTAAGGGTTGAAGGTTGAGGGTATGGGATTGTGGGTGAAATTGGCAACCTAACTTGGCTTATTTGAGAAAATGGGTCCAAGAAATGGGGTCTCCTAGTGATTTTCCAAGAAATGGGGTCTCCCAGTGATTTTCCAAGAAATGGGGCCTCCCAGTGATTGTAATCACTGGGAGACCCCATTTCTTGGACCCATTTTCTCAAACAAGCCAAGTTGCAATCATTGGGAGACCCCATTTCTTGGAAAATCATTGGGATACCCCATTTCTTGGACCCATTTTCTCAAACAGGCCAAGTTAGGTTGCTAATTTCACCCACTAGCTTGCCAATTCAGTGAATTGGCAATGTAGTGGTCTGTTTGAAAAAAAGGATCCAAGAAATGGGGTCTCTCGGTGATAAATATAAAAGATAAATATGATGCCTCACCCTTTCCTATAGTGCTTTTGTAGGCTAAGGATGGGATGAGAAGGCTTGGTCGGCAATATCACTACCTTTTCCCCATGAAAGGTAAGTTGTATCACATGTGTGACCCTATGGCGTTGACACCTAGTGAGAGGCAGTCGAGGTAACTATAGATGGGGGCCGATGCCTAGTGAGAGGTAACCAAGGTAACCCATGCTACGGCCATGTAATGAAACTCTTCCTATAGTATCCTTATTGTTCCCTTTTCCTTTATTAGCCTTTGGAAGCCACCTTTCTTGATGTTGTTATTAATGTTTATTGTTGTGCTTGTTTTTGGAGTCTTGTAGCCTTTCTGCTTGATTGGTTTATGTTGTGGGTCCTTCTTTTCATCTCCTAGCATGGGGGGTGGGCCTTAGAGTCCAAATGGTCAGGTGGAATGTGCTATGCACCCCATTGGGTTCCCAGTCAAAGTTTTTGAACTGTGGAGTTGTACCAATGCAGTAAATCCAAAGCTTCACCAGTTTGGAGATATCATTGGTTATATGTATCATGTTCATTTCAAATGCATTATTCTATATAATTGGTGTATCATTCGCACTTTTTTTTGGGAACAACTATTGTACTTTTGTAATCTTGTAATGATGTAACTTTATATTATAAATGTGATGTATATATTTATTCTTGATGATACCGTCTATTCACTTAAGGATGATATCATTTATGAAATGTAATGGATGTATGAACATGGTATACTTATCTTATATTATGGATTTTGAAATGTAATCTTGTATTTATTTAATCATCATTATGGGATTGGGATTATGTTAAGCAATGCAGTCATGATTACCCTAGAGGACGTAGCTAGATGATGTATATATATAGTTTCTTTACAAGTGTAGTATGTAAACTTACTTTGCATGTTAGTTTACTTTAAAAAAAAATTGTGCTATAATTATAGATTATAAGTCATCCTTTGGGGTTTGCGTGGCGGGGAGTTACATGTTTCATATTTTATGAGTCTGATGGTATATGTTGTCAGATATACGTATTTATCTAATTTTTCCTTGTAACTTGAAATGATACTTCAAATTGTAGTAGGAGACAAAGATTCACATCAATATAAGTATACAAAATCATTCAACAATGAAGTGTAAGGTCAGATTATTGAGTCAACCCTTTTGTTTCTTTACAATGCAATAAAAATTCTTCTATATATGAAATGTCACAAAAACTTGCCAAAATATTCAACTTCCCTTCTCCCAATTTACATATAAAATTATCCATTCATATTAAACCCAATTAGCAGTTTCAAAAATTCAATGCCATATGCATTTTAAACCATAACAATATAACAACAGTCTCATGTAGCTAGAAAAGTCACTAGATTATGCTATGTTACAATTGCATACAATACATTAAAGAATTAGTATGATTCATATTAAACCTAATTAATAATTTTAACAATTCAATTCTATATGCATTTTAAAGCTGAACAATATAGCAATAGTTGCATGTAGTGAAAAAATGTCTATGCTATAGAAATGACAATATCAATTTTGTCACATAAGAAAAGAAGGGATAAGGAGCATAGTAAGGTAATGCAAATAAAAAAAATAGGAAACGTAGAAAAATACCATTGATTGGCTATATAGCCATGATAATTTAAACACTAGCTTTGAATATCACTAAAACAAAAACTCTCTTTGCCTCAAACAAAACTATGGTTATATGAAATAAAATAAAACTTTTAACTATATGCAATTTAGGCAATGGGACAAAGTACAAAGAAATATTATTTGGTTGTTTTGTAATGTTATCAAATAACATGTTTTACATTTTTCTAAAATACATATATGCAATATTTTTTATTGCATTGCAAAGAAAGGGTAGGCTTAATTTGAGAATCTGAACATCCACTTTGTTGTTCAATGTTTCAGTACAATTGTACTAATGTTGATCTTTTTCTCCTAATGCAATTACATCTATGAATTCCTCTTAAAAGGAAAAATTAGACAAATCTGTACAATGAATTGCATATACTATACATTACTCATAAACATGAATCAATATTCTTGTGTAATTTTGTTTGTATGTAAAAAAAATTGAATGACAATTTCTCTTGCAATCATTTCATTAGAAAAATGTTACAAAGATAAAAATGCCTAAACCATGTATATTTTGAGATTAGACATGCCAATTAATAAAAAACCCACAACTTGTAGTGACGTCTCCTTGAACGCAGTAGCATCTAATGTATTCACTAAGCATTTAGTGATTTTGTACCCATAGTCTGCTAACAATCCTCTCACAATTCAAATTTAATGCCAAAATATCCACCCAAATTTATCATTGTCATCCTATTTTCCTAATATCCTTAAAGAAAAATGAATTATAGAGCTACTCTTACCAATGGAAAAAAGGATAAATGCATATTTCTAAATATAAAAGACAGCTTCTTAAGTTTAAAGTTTAGATGAACACAAAAAATGAATTTACACTCCTATGTAATGCATTAATCAGTAATAAACAAAGCACAATGAGCACACATAGCCATCCAATGCTTCCAAAAACTTCTCCTTGAATGCAGTGGCATTTAATGCATTAACTATACATTTAGTGATTTTGTACTCTCCAACCCGCCAACAAAGATCTCACAATTCATGCATTAAATGCCAAAATATTCACCCAAATTTATCTTTATCATTCTATTTTCCTAATTTCCTTAAATGAATTATAGAGCTACTCTTACCAATAGAAAAAGAGATAATGTTAATTTCTGAATAAAATAAATAAGTTCTTAAATTAAAACTACAAAAATATAATTGACTATGTTTAAATTATAGAACATGATTGGCCAACATAGCATAGAAAATGCATATCAAACACTTGCAATAGTAACTTTCCTATCCAAAATATTCAATTCATTTGTACTAGCTCAGAGAAGAAAAACTTGGAGAAACATAAATGACAACATAAAATGAAATAATGTTTAAATATGTTTTAAAAGAGCTTTAGAATTGGTAAGAGTAGTATAAATAATGTTCCTTTTTCTCAACAATCTGGAAAATTAAGATGACATTGATAGATTTTGTAATGCCCTACCACAAAACCCTAGAGGACAACATGCTACAACACTTAAAAATGAAACAATTTTTTTTTTTTGAAGTGCAACATACTAAGCATTTCAAAATAAGTCCTCTAAGGTTCCATGGCTATGTTACTAGAATCCCATTAACCAAACTAACAAGAATGATAAATCATCACACTAAACCAAATTTCATCTAACAAAATAAAATTCATTTACTCCCTTAGATCAAATGATCAACCAATATGATTATCTATATTATGTCATCAAAATAACAACATTCATGATCTTTCAATTAATTAAAATATGCAAGATAAATCATTTACATTTCCCATTATAAGAGAGAGTTCAACAATTAATAACAACATTACATCATTACTGTACTATAGAAAAATGGCTCTTGGACATTTTCATGTTCTTTTAGGTCTTTCTCTCATGATGCTTGACATGTTTTTCTTTGATTTAATGTTGTAATGTGACTTATGCATTCACATTAAGTCCTAAAAATTAAAATTAAGGTGTCTTGTGAAGGTGTTGTGAAGTGTTGTAAAATATTTCTACACTTTTCTAGACTCTATTCATTACAATTCATCTAAAAAACACCTTTTCATCACTTATCAAGTCCTATTTTGTAGTGTTGTAAAGTCTTGTAACAAGATTTCACGCTTTTCTAGGCTTAAATTCACTATTTTCACCTTTCTTATGCTTTATTTTACCTCTTTATGCAATCATAAGGATTAATTAACTGTATTTTTGAATGTAAACCCGACGAATAGCATAAAATGCAACTTAATTCCTGACACCCACTTTTAAGTCTAAGGTGGGACCCATTTGGCATGGGTGGCGTATGAGTTTCTCTTGGCTCCAAATTCAAAATACTTCAAATTTTCTTTTTATTTTTTATTCAAAACTACCTTATGTTAGCCTGTGATGAGGTATCATTGGGTTAGTAAGGTACAAGTGTGCATAAATAAGTATTTTTGCATCCATTTTAACCCCCATTCATCAAGTTCACTAATTCACCCATTCATTCAAGCACTTAAGCACTTTGCATCATTCAATCAAGCATTAATCAAGTATCTTGGAGTAGCCATTGTTATATCCTTAGATTTATTCAACAAGGTTGTGGTGAGTTTAGGACATTTTCATGTTGTTTATTCATCTTTCCTTGTTCATTTCATTTCATTTCTTCATTAAGGGTTTGATTACCAAAGTGGGATTTGACCAAGGAAAATCCTTATAACATAACCCTTAACCATTTTTTCCCCTTTTGCATGTGTGTTTTAGACTTGTGTATGCAGATTTGTCAAGCAATTAGGTGTTGAAAGGTGGTCAAGAAGTCAACAAAGTTTTTCAAGTCAGTTACAACCTATTTCAAGCTTAGAGACAACCTTCAGTCCATTTTTTTTAGATTTGACTCCATCAAACTGACAAGAAGACAAGTCTAGATATGGTGCTATAGAATTGGTCCTTGATTTCACAAAATTTTGGGAGAGGACTAATTTTCCATCGATGGCGAATGAGTCCCACCTTAAGGCTGGAAATGTATATTTTTTCAGATTCTAGATCTTGACAATCAGAAACCTATTTTCAAAAGTTTTTATCAATAGTTGGACTGATTCACCATTAGTGGTGAATGAGTCCCACTGGTGATTTCAGTGATTTTTGTCGGCATTCATGACACTCCAAATTTTTCATTCTTTTCCTAGGTGCACTCTATTTTACCTTCCTTCAATTCTATTTTGCATTCATTCATATTTTAGTTCATGCTTGCATATCACATTGTGTTTTCAAAAATTGCATATTTCTTAGATTTTGCATTCATAATTAGTAATTTTTTTCATTTAGTTGCATTTAGATAATTTCATTTAGCCCTCATTACATCATACATTTCCTAATTTAAGTGAACGACCTAGATTTTGGTAGGGTTCATCTCTCTCCTTTTAGGTGAAAGATCCTAAGAGTGTAAGAGTAGCCTATAAACCTCATGCCCAAAAATATATGGTTCATTTTGGTGAAGTTGTATATTAAGCACCTTATCTTTCTAATTTCAATTGTATCTTGCATTCTAGGTTTCATTTGCATCACCATTCAATTAGGTTATTGTTTTTCTTTTGCATCCCAGGGTTTCTCAAATTGCATTAGTGAAAGACTCATTTAGATTTCATTTTTGCATATTATATCATTCCAAAAATGAAAAATTGAATTTTCATCATTAATTGGAATAAAAAAAGCATTGAATTCACTTTACATTTTCTGAAAAACAAAAAAAAATCTCATAAATGAACTCATTTTCCACCCTGGGTGAATCAATCCACCTACACATTCTGAGCAACATTTTCATGAATTTTTTGGGTATTTCCTACATTAAATTTTTTTGCAGTTGCTTTCTATTTTGCTTTCTATATTCTCTATTTTATGTTATTTCTTGCATCTTATTTTACTTTCATACATTTTCATCATGGCATTCTCTTTTAACAAGTTTTAGAATTCATTGAAATCCTTAGTAGACATGTCCAATTGTGCCTTTGGTTATGACCCTAAGGACATTGAGCTTCCACATGCTCCTTCAACTCCTCATGAATGTCCTCCTCATGATGTAGAAATCATTGGAGAAGATGATGCTAGCATGAACAAGTTCTTAAATGATTGTCTTGATAACCTTGAAGCCAATGCAACCTTTTACCCATCCATGGAGCCACAAGATCTTTCTACTATTATACCTCTTGATCACATTGGATACCTACATCTTGAAACTCAAGGACTTAAGACCCCTCCATCCAATAGACCTAGTTCCTCTAAACAAACACATTCTCAACTATTTTATGATCTTAAAGTTACAAACACCCATATTAATCTTGAAGAAATGTATGGAAAAGGCTTTACTATCATAAGTAAAAAAAGGTGTGATACAATGACCAAACACAATATTCATCAACTTCTCGAACAACAACCAACAAATGATAACACAACAAGATTAGGATATCAAGATCCTTCTCATGTTGATAAGCCTCCTTTTGAATATTGGAGACTTCAAGATTATGGTATAGTGATCTTTGATTCTCCTCTTGACTTGAACATTCTTCTTCCACGCGAACAACCATTCCCTAAGTCTAATGACAAGGATGCTAGGATCCGCATGGGTCCTCTTCCTCCTTATATCCATGAAAAAAGAGAGTCTAGCAAATGACAATGACCTTACAAATTGAAAAAACTTAAGTTTCCTACTCATCCTCCACCTAAATGTGAAGGGAGACTTCAACTACTTTTAAACAAATGAATTATAATCCTACTACCTATGAATAGCTTGGTCATCTTTCCTAAATATTCTAACATACAATATTGCAAATATCATCATGTTCTTGGACATCAAACTAAAGAATTGCGGACATTGAATGCCATATTGAACAAGTATCATTTCACTAATATTGGCTCCTTTCCCACCATCCCTTAAAAGAAAATCCTTTTATCATGTAATGGTTGTAGAATTTTTCATTCTCACAATTTAATGATCCCTCCCATCACCTTTCTTGGCTCATTCTTGCATCACATTTAGTGGGGGACATAATTTGTTGGCCTCATTCTAGTAATGCATTTGTTCTTATCTCTTAAAGTTGTGTTATTTTCCTTCCACTTATATTACTGAAGATTGTGAAGTCAATAACTTGGTTAATGGTTGACTTACATTTTCATTACTAGCTCCTTTTCATTTTTCTTTTATGTGTGTATCATGTTCCTCCATAATGTGTGTTTGATGTTTTCTCTCTGTGTGTGCACTTCCTCTATTTGTACCTCTATTCTTCTACATGTCATCCCGGATCATAGAAAAAAGGACCTCTTGCTTGAAATGGGAATAATTCATGATAAATTGGACTTAATGAGGCATTGATTGAGTGATTGTGAGGCATTTTATGCATCCTGACTAGGTCTTGGACCCTTGCAAATTAAATTAAATGTATTTATTAATGTGTCGTGAATGTGTTGTGAAGTGTTGTAACACATTTCTACACTTTTCTAGACTCTTCTTGGTATAATTCATCTAAAAATCACCCTTTTATCCATTACAAAGTCCTATTCTAAAGTGCTATAAAGTTGTGTAACAAGATTTCATGCTTTTCTAGGATTGATTTCACTATTTACACCTTTCTTATGCTTTATTTGACCCCTTTATGCCCTTATAAGGCTTAATTAAGTGTATTTTTGAATGTAAACCTAACAAGCAACATTAAATGCAAGATAATTCTTGACACCCACTTTCAAGTCCAAGGGGGGACCCATTTTCCATGGGTGGCGAATGAGACCCTCTTGGCTCAAAATTTAAAATATTTTAAATTTTCTTTCAAGTTTTTATTTAAAATTACCTTATGTTGGCTTATGATCAGGTACTATTGGGTTACTAAGGCACAAGTGTGTATAAATAAGTGTTTTTCTCCTCATTTTACATCTTCTACATTCACATTCATTCTTCATTATCCATCCATTATTCTTCCATCTCAAGTCAAGCAACTTAGGGCTTCACCATTTCAAGTCTCTAAGATATCAATTTTTAGACATTCAAGGGAAAATTCTTCATATTTTTCTATAGACATTCAAGATCAAACATCATGGCAAGGTAATAAACTCCATTTTACATGTTTTATTCCATTCTTTCATCATTTTGGTTTAATTACCTAAAAGGGGTTTGACCACTTGAGGCAAACCCCCATGCCCTAACATTCAACATTTCTCTCTTCTATCTTGTGTGTTTGCATATATAGGTATTTTGGAAGCTTAGAAATCATTAATAATCAAGTTGCAAGGTTTCTCAAGTCTTCCCTTCATTCAACAAGTCAAAAAATTCATTTTCAAGTTCCAAAATTAGGGTTTTAGAAGCAGACACCTATGGAGAATCAAAGTGTAGACCAAGAGCTCTAGATTCCACATTTGAATATTCATAAATTAAAAAGTGGACTCATTCACCATGGGTGGTGAATGAGTTCCACTTCTAGGTCAATTTTTAGTTTTTTACATTTTTAGATACTCTTTTGTTTGATACGAGTTCCGACTCAGTTTTGTAGAACTGGGACTAATTCATCCAGAATGGCGAATGCGTCCCACCAAACCTAAAAATCAGCATCAATAACATTCTAGAATCCATTCTGATCCTCTTTCAATATTCTAGGTGCACTTCTTCAATTTCAT
The DNA here is from genome assembly GCA_007258455.2 of Sequoia sempervirens. NCBI lineage: Eukaryota > Viridiplantae > Streptophyta > Pinopsida > Cupressales > Cupressaceae > Sequoia > Sequoia sempervirens. Next base: position 156,558,604 of record VDFB02379711.1, on the reverse strand, counting down.
TTAGTTATGTTACAATTTGCATTCATTTTTAGGTGTTTTTACATTACGTAATGTGTTTTATAGCAACACTTGTTTCTTAGATTTTGTATTCATAATCAATCAATTTTATAGCTTATTTGCATTTGTATCATCTCATTTAGTCTAAATAACATCACAGATATCTTAAATTGAGTGAAACACCTAGATTTTGGGTGTGGGATCTATCTCTTTTCATTAGGTGAAAGACCCTAATTGAGGATGGTTCAAATCCATTGTTTGATTGTTTTGTGCTTTCCTTTTGAGGATGACACAAAGCATAGAGATGCCTTATGTCTCTTCCATGTTGACCCAAAAAGTACCTTTCATTTTCACCTTGTTGTTTTGGGTTTTCCTTTTGGGGATGATGCAAAGCATTGAGATGCCTTGTGTCTCTTCCATGTTGACCCAAATGGTCCTTTTATTTTCTTTTTCACCTTCACTTGTGTTTTTCCTTTTGGGGATGAGGTAAGGCATTGAGATGGAAATGTCTCCTTCATGTTGACCCAAAATCATTTTCTAATCTTTTTCCTTTTTTTTTTTCCATTTCACTTGTGTTTTCCTTTTGGGGACAATGCAAAGCATCGTGACCACAATGTCTCTTCCATGTTGACCCAAAATGGATTTTTTTTTTTTTTTGTTTTCACTCTCTTTGTGTCATTCTTCCTATTCTATGTGCTTTGGGGAATGATGATAGTTCCAAGCTCTTTAATATAAACATCATAGTAACGAATTTACTGACCCCAAATCCATAGATCCCTTATGTGTTTGGTTTGGTTCTTTCTGGGGGGAAACTCCCTTTTATTTCATTTTCTCTCTCATTTACATGACACAACCTAACTCAGAAACACATGACTTGCAATAGGGCTTTCCAAGTTTGTTCTCATGTCTTGTTTTTTTTTTTTTTGCATGTTTCCTTTGCTACTTTTAAGTAATTGATCACAAAATGATGTGTAGAAATTCGTTTAAAGTAGGAGGCATACATTGCCATCAATTCATTTTGCATTCTTGATTCTGAGTGCAACCTTGTTACTTCATACGATGTGTTTTCCACTTTGTGGATGACATTGAGTGTGATTTCCTTCATAAGTGTGATCCATCTTAGCATATTGCATTTCTCTTAGTGGCTTGATGTGACACACTACATCCTCTAAGCTATGAATATTTTATTCTTTGATTGTTCATCTCTTGGAAACATTAGACACAATGTCCCCTAAGTGATAGGCCTTGCATGAACTTAATAAGACTCCTTTGAACATCTTTTTCATTTTACATCTTTTCCACCTTAGATAATGCAACTTGCATGCCTGTGGTACTATCCTCTTTGTTCAAGAGTTCTAAGCATATGAAGATTTTCTTGTATCATGAAGCACAAAATGACATTTTTCCTTGTGGCACCTTGTTAAATCTATTAGGAGGTATAACTTTGATATGGTTGAGTGGGAATCCCATTTAGCAACATGACTTTCCCCATAGCCACCTATGTGTTTGTGAGTGTGTACCAACTAGCGTTTGTACTTCACCTTTTTCGGCCTTCTCACTCGACAAAATGCCATGATTTTCTTCATCCAAGAGTGAGTATGCATTCTCTTTTTCTCAAAAATAGTCTAGATCTAATCCACAACTAGTTGGATAGACAAGGGTTATTGTAGGATCATGATGGGCCAAAAAGTGGCAATATGATGCATATGTGGCCGACGATTATATTTTTACCCAAAATTGATGAAACAAAAAGGGTTTTTAAAGAATATTGTCAGGTTTTCACCAATATAAATTATGCTTTACTTTGAATTTACTAAGTAATTATTATTCATTTTCTATTTGAATTATGACTGAATTCTTGATTGATAGGCTAATTGAAAACATCTATAGCTTTCAAACAATATCAAATTTTTTGAATCAAAAACATGCGTCACATTCTATGCTTCACATAATATAGGATTAAAAAAAATAAATTGAATTTCATGAAGTTTTGACCAAGTTAAGGTTGTCAAACATACGAGTTTTTTATATTTTTTAAAAGCTATAATAAAAAAAATCATAATTAATTATTTACTTGGAAAAAAATTACAAAAAAATATCCATCACATTGGGGCATGAGTCCTCTACTTATATCTAAAATATTATAAAAAAATATTATCATTTTATTGTGGTTAGGGTGGTCAAAACACCTACTTCTTATTTTTTCCCTCAAATTTCAAATTTTCACCAAATAGATTTTATTTTATTTTTAAAAAACCTAATAGTTTAGAAACTACATTCAATTTTCTACAAATTCTATTCTTACATATTTTTGAATTAATATAGATAACTTATTCAAATTTTTATGTCAAGTTTCCTAACTCTAATTTTTCTGAATTTTTTGCCACTTAAGGGCCTGTTTTGTCCATGATGATCCTGCACATGTACCCACAATAGAAACTTAATTTGATTCTCTCTTTTATTCACATATGTGTTTCGTTGTTCTTATGTTTAGTTTTCGACATGATCTTCATCGTGGGGGCTTGATCATCCCTCTTGATTGTTGTTATTCCATCTTGCTAAGATGAGTGCATTTTGAATCCTTCTCAATATGTATGGATACTTTAGTGTGATTTTGAAGCAAGGTCATCCTCTCACTAAAGTGGGGGCTACATGTACCATAGAAAAATAGCTCTTAGAAATTTTCATGGTCTTTTAGATCTTTCTCTCATGATGCTTGAAATATTTTTCTTTGATTTAATGTTGTAATGTGACTTATGCACTCACATTAAGTCCTAAAAATTCAAATTAAGGTGTCTTGTGAAGGTGTTGTGAAGTGTTGTAGAACATTTCTAAACTTTTCTAGACTTTATTCATTACAATTCATCTAAAAATCACCTTTTTATTACTTAAATAAAGTCTTATATTGAAGTATTGTAAAGTCTTGTAACAAGATTTCACACTTTTATAGGCTTAATTTCACTGTTTACACCTTTATTATGCTTTATTTGACCTCTTTATGTACTCATAAGGCTTAATTAAGTTTATTTTTGAATGTAAACCTGAAAAATAACATTAAATGTAACTTAATTCCTAACACCCACTTTCAAGTCCAAGGTGGAATCCATTCGCCATGGGTGGAAAATGAGTCCCTGTTGGCTGCAAATTCAAAATATTTCAATTTTTCTTTCAGGTTTTTATTCAAAATTACCTTATGTCAGCCTGTGATGAGATATCATTGGGTTACTAAGGTACAAGTGTGTATAAATGAGTTTTTTTACATCCATTTTAACACCCATTCATTCAAGCACTTTGCATCATTCAATCAAGCATCAATCAACTATCTTGGAGTAGCCATTGACATATCTTTAGATTTATTTAGCAAGGTTGTGGTAATTTTAGGACATTTGCATGTTGTTTATTCATATTTCCTTGTTCATTTCATTTCATTTCTTTGTTAAGGGTTTGATTACCAAAGTGGGATTTGACCAAGGCAAATCCTTATAACGTAATGCTTAACCATTTTTCCCCTTTTCAATGTGTGTTTGTAGACTTGTGTATGCATATTTTTCAAGCAATTAGGTGTTGAAAGGTGGTTAATAAGTTAACAAAGCATTTCAATTCAATTACCACCTATTTAAATCTTAGTGACAACCTTTAGTCCATTTTTTTTTATAGATTTGACTCCATCAAACCGACAAGAAGACTAGATCTAGTGCTGTAGAATTGGTCCTTGATTTCATAGAATATTGGGAGAGGAATGATTCGCCATTAGTGGAATATGAGTCCGACATTAAGGTAGGAAATCTATATTTTGTTAGATTCTGGATCCCGACACTCAGAAACCTATTTTTAGAAGTTTTTATTAGTAGCTAGACTAATTCACCATTAGTGGCAAATGAGTCCCACTAGTTATTTTCAGTGATTTCTATTAGCATTCAAGACACTCCAAATTCCTCATTCTTTTCCCAAGTACACTCTACTTTACCTTCTTTCAATTATGTTTTGCATTCATTCATGTTTTGGTTCATGCTTGCATATCACATTATGTTTTCAAACATTGCATATTTCTTAGATTTTGCATTCATAATCAGTTAAATAGTTCACTTGGTTGCATTTATATCATCTCATTTAGCCTTAATTACATCATACATTTCCTAATTTGACCAAACCACCTAGATTTTGGTGGGGTTTATCTCTCTCCTTTTAGGTGAAAGATTGTAAGAGTGCAAGAGTAGCCTATAAACCTCATGCCCAGAAATATATGGTTCAATTACAACAATGTTTCCTTGAATAAGAGAGGAGAGTACATCGGAATTACATTACATGATACAACTAATTTATAGTACAATTCAAGTACATGAAAGCTATTTCACTCAAACTGGAACAAGTGCAAGAGTCTGCATCACCAAGAGTAGCCACCACATGAATGATCAACAATAGGGAAACCCAATGGATGAATAAGCACAATCCACTTGACCATGTCGAACCCAAAGGTCCACCCCCTATGCTAGGAGATTGCAATAAGGTCCCACCACAAAAATACATAGACAAGAAGACTATCAACTAACATTACAAGATGATACATGACTCCAACATACAAAGTACAATGTAATATCACATGATAGTGACACTAATTCCAGAGGAATGCAAGTAACAAGGGAATTCTAGGTTGTAGCAGGGAGAGCATCATCAAATGGTCCTAGCATGGGTTGTCCTGAGTGTCTCTCAATAGATTCTTGCCCCCATCTATGGTTGTTCTGATAGTCTCATACTAGACATCGACCCCATAGGGTGACATATGCGGAACCAAATTTCCTTTCGTGAAGAAAAGGAAGTTGATCTTGCAAACCAGGCCTTCTCAACCCATCCTTAGCCTGAATGAGCACTATAGGCATGGTTGAGGCATCCAATTATCTTAATTAAAGTGAAATTTTACCCAACCACATATTTTATTAATGAGGTTTTCATCGACTTAAGAAACTTCCACATGGGTTATCTTGGATGTAAATTTGTTTGCTAGCCCCTATTGAGATCCAGTCCCCCTACTAACAACCAGAAGACCCAACACATCCAACAGGGTAAATCCAACTTGCATGAATCACCAATACCATAAGAATGTACACATAAGGTGAGGCATGAACCATATTGCACACAAAATCAACCATAAAAGTGAGTAAACAATGCATGCCTAAACCCCCCTCCCCCCAATAACATATCTTAAGTACCACATAATCCATATTCAAGGGTCAACATAAAAATTTAACCAATAACATTATTTCCCAAGCCTCTAGAAGAGTTCCAATTCCACTAAACATAGAAAGGACTCCCATAAAAAAAACATTCACAACCATCATCCCATCTTACAAGAAGTTTACTAAAAAAGACATTACCTCTCAATAACTATAAATTAAAGAGTCTACAAATAAACTAATACAAAATAAGAGAGGGCTACCACTCAAGGATTCATCAAATTCATTTCATTAACCAATTCCACAATGATCTAAGATAAGTTCATAAAATTAATCCTCCTTATCATTTACTAATTTCAAATTCATTCTCAATATGGTCTTTGATTCTTAAAAAGGTAGGAATTCACTTTTCTAATATTGAAACATATAAATAACCTTGGCACTATTTGAATATAGATTTAACCATCTAAATAAATATATGTATATGTATATGTATTTTTATATATATACATATATAAGCATATATATACATATATATACCTACATGCATATATATATTCACATTTATCATAATCATATATCATAAATAATTATAGAATTCAAGATATATATGTATAGCAGATCAATCAGAGGAAAAGTTTCAACACATAATTATATGTAAATATATACCTGTACCTATATATATATATACAAATGCATATATATCAATGCCACAGAAATTTAAATACACAACACATATACAATGCAACACATATTGATTTACTTAGCAAGGAGTATGTATATCATGAGAAAAAATTTCAGTTTCAACAATGAAACAATCATGAACAGTAGGGGACGATTATCACCTAACTCATATCCATTGAATGCCCACAAATGTGTATTAATTTCAAAAGCTAGAAAAGGGGTTTCTTAATCAAACTCTAGTCATAATAGAACACACAATATAACATTTTTAGATGAAAGGCAGGGGATTAATTTCAAAGTTGAATTTATATCATGTTTCGGAAGTAAGGACAATGGTGAATAGTGATAGTTTAAGCCAATAAATAGAAGAAATTCCTAGCCTTCAGTACGTGCACTAGAGAATAGACATTGTAGCAAATAGTCCATGCATAGCACTAAATCAAATGTCAAAGGTTATTTCAACCATCAATATAAGTTTCTTATATGCCATCCATTTAATTTTGAAGTAATACACATTGAATTATATAGGGATGTGCAAGGAGTGTAGAGCGAATTGAGTTTTGACTGTAAGACAATTAATTCGATGGTCTCCACAATGTAGGGGTGGTGCCTAAAGTCTTGATTAACTTGTTTAAGACAAAAGAGATGATGAATTCCAAAGCATTGAGTGTTTGTTTGGCTTGGCTTGCTTAAAAAAATACATATAGCAAACATTTATCATTTTTTTACATCTAAACACACTGAATTGATCCGATCTACATTCAACTATCAAAATCCCTTAAGATTCTAAAGTGAAAAATTGATGAAAACTTTAGCATGTGTTACTTGGATATTGTGATGCTTAAAAAATTATCGTCTGAGCCTATGGGACGACATTTTTCCCCTCTATAATAACCTCTCTAATTTTTCATTAACTTGGAGGTGTTTTCTCGCGGTTGTGAATTTTTATTTGGGGAAAAAATTGTCTAATGCAAGCAGTTGAAAGTTGCAAAGTGGTGAAATTTTCATTTTGCAACTCATATGACCAAATAAATTATTCCAATGCATGTAGGTGGGTATGTTTGCATTAGGAATGGTCCTCTTTTTCACCCAAACATATTGAATCACTTTGAGCTACATTCAACCAGCATAATCCCTTAAAAGTCCAAAGTGCAAAATGGTTGCAAGCTTCAACATGTTGTTACTTGGATACATGATTCTTAGAAACTTCTCATCTAATACTATTGGATTGTATTGAGCCCCTCTATAATAACCTCTCTTATTTTTTTCTATCTCAGAGACATTTTCCTGTGGTGGAAAATTTTCACTTGGGGAAAAAGTTTTCAAATGCCAAGTAGCTGAAAGTTGAAAAGTGGTGCAACTTTCATTTAAAAATTCATGCGATCAAATGAAATATTCCAAATTTTCCATGTGGGTATGTTTATGCTAGGCATGCTCCTCTTTCACACCCAAACATGTTGAATCAATCTAAGCTACATTCAACTAGCAAAATCCTTTAAAAGTCCAAAGTGCAAAATGACTGCAAACTTTAGTATGTTGTTACTCGGATACTATGATTCTTAGAAAATTCTTGTTTTATCCCATGGGATTGCGTTGGACCCCTCTACAATAACTACTCTTGGTTTTTGCTACATTGGAGGAATTTTCCCATGGTGGCGAATTTTCACTTGGGAAAATAGTTGTCAAAAACAAGTAGTTGAAAGTTGCAAAGTGATGTAATGTAGTATTCCTCAATTTTTTTTGAATTTTAACACAATAAAAACCAATATAATAACACTAAACTGTGTTAGCTCCAAATGAAAACTAGCTTGTAAACAACCCTCACCAGGAATATTCACCAAGATGATCTCATAGTGGGTGAGGTGATAGCATATGGTTTGGGGTTTGTTAGCAACAAAATGAATATAAAGTACATTTATATACTAACTAGTAGACATCCATAAGGTGGTGTAAATACTCTACTTATTCAATGGGTGAGACTATTATAAATTTTAAGGTGGCTAGCTAGCCATGAAATCCTCACTTCCACTTATTCAGTGAGGGGAATACATTTCTCACTACCACTTATTTTGTGGGGGGAAAGTTAACAATAATGAAATATTTATTATTAAACTTAACCACTTCTCTAGTGGGGTATGAAATCCAAAACTAATTTGTAGCAATTACAAAAATTGTTGTTAGTACTACTAATCAGCTTTACAATGAATAAATATAATTGCAAACAATAAAATATATGCTTCTAAAATATTACAAAGGTTAGAGTAATAATTCTCTAACTATTACAATATAAAATGATATGGAAATCAATCTCAAACCAACAATATTAAAATTTCTAATTAATCTAATTAGAAATAGTAAATACATAAAATCATATCAGCAAGATGAAAATTTATCAAATTGGATGTAGCTCCTTCAATATAGCTTTGGAAAGCTTCATACAACAATTAAATGAAGCCTCTCAACTAGGCATCCAACCTCCACTGAAGAAATAGTGTCAAACATAGGAGAAACAAAAGAAATAAATCCCAATGCAACATCAAGAAGTAGTATGACCTCTAGGAAGGTTTGACCTCTTCTTAAAAAACATAGAATCAATAATAAATTATGTTACTTTACAAAATTGGGAACCCTCCACCGTAGAATAGCATGGGCCAGTACCCAAAAGAAGATAAAAATCAGTGGTGAAGCTATGAACAAAAAATTTCTTTAGCCATGTAAAAACCAATAGCTCAAAAATAGGCTATACAACAACTTGTCTAAAATCATCAAAATTGAAGCTCTTTCCATACCTCTATGTGAAGTATAGTTTCAAATAACCACCTAGGAAGCCATAGTTTCAGGACCGAAGGATGGGTTGATTTGCTAAGCTCCCCCTTAGCCAAGTTTGGATTCGGTGCAACAACATAACTTTACTATCAAAATCCAACACAATTAGCTCTTCTTAGAATGACAATATATTATAAACTTAAATGGAAAATTAAGTAATTCTATAACTCCCAATAAGAAACTACTAAAATTCCTCCAACAGATGCCACCTCTCAACATTTACTTAATTTGAATTAATAAAACATTAACTAGCCTTCCTCTAGGAATCCACCATTAAGTTACATAAATAAAACATCAAGTAGTTGACCCCCCTTTTAAACCCCTAATTGAAACAACTTGAAGTTCAATGACTAGGAAAGGGGTACAACTACAAAACATGAAAATTAACTAAGAAAAGAACTTAGTCCAAGGAAGACACCAAGACCAATGCCAAGACTAATTCTGAAATATTGACAAAATAGTATTATGACTTAGAGCTAAACTATTGATGGAGCCACTACCAAAAATAGACTTACTAAAAATTGAAAATTCCAAAATTATTAAGTTCACTTCAACTCAATAGAAAGCCAAACTGATTAGCCACACTGAATTGAAGATGATTGAGCTACTGTTAGAATGATAATGCTATCAAAAGACTTACCAATAAATAACAAACTGCTATAAATAATATGTTTGTAAAACATCATCTAAACACCAACTAAGTAGTAATCATAACATACTATAAATAGTAATTGTTTGGAAAGTTTTCTCGGATTCAGATGCATGTCACACCTCCTAGGAGGTCTCTGAAAACCCAGAAAAACCCATAAACCATTTTTGCATGCAAGATATCTACCAAAATTGCATATAATAATCTTAGCATACATGTTACCTCATCCTAACGCTCTCCAAAAACCTAGAAAGCTCCACTCGACATGCATCGAAAACTCACACATGCAAATCCTCAACAATGCATCTAAAAGTGGAAACCCTAATTTCCCATACTGCTTAGCCTACGAGTTTCTAGAAATAGGCTAATTCCAAATGAAGAGAATAAGTGATGTAGATTAGGGTTGGAGATCTCTTAATAATAACAATTCAATTATTTTTGAACAATCTTCCAACCTAGAAAACCCCAACTTGGTTTTTAACTCACAAATTCCTCATATTACCTTATAGCACATCAAACAATGAAAATTTAACATATCTTTTAAAAAAGATCTCAAACCCATAAACCAATTACCATTTATAGTACCCTTTATAGACTTATTCAACATATCAGATTTGTGCTTAGGGTTGTTTTAGAACATCGCCTCCAAAATTGCACTGCTACACTGCCCTTAAGCCCAATTAGGCATCTTTTACAAAGCAAGTATATGGTAAACCTTCTCCCAATCACCAATCTTCACTCCATAGTACTAAATAGGTCACATGGGGTTTGCAATAATTTATTTTATCCACCAAAACATCTTCCAACTCACAAAATATCAAAACCCTACCTCTACCTATCTATTTTAGCCTAATACATTGAGATATTAGGCTAGGGTTTGCACAAACAGGGCCCTAACTCCATCCCCTACATCCACAATCACTACCAACCTAAAAATAATCCTAACTAAATCCATTCCATTTATTTACAAAAAAATTCACTAGTGGAATGGTTATTTATTCCATTTTCTTATTCAAACCCTCTTGTCTTAGGGTTTTCAGACCACTTTAAGAGTTTTGGCTCTAACTCACTAGAATTTCAATGAAAACCTCTCAAACCAAATAAAAAATAAGGCTAACACATCCATATAACAATTCCAATGAATATTCTTAAATTTACAACCTGTACAAAATTGTACAAAGGCCTGTACCAACATATTAACACTAGAAATTGTAGAAAAATAAAGTTCTCTTTATTGCTTCAACACCAAAATAATCAATAGAACCTTGCCTCTAAATTTTTCAATCATAAATAAACTTGTACAAAAACAAACCAATAGTTCATAATAAACTTTTAAACCACATGACTGTTAAACTTCCAAATGAGACAAAAAGTGCAAAGTTCCAATGCAAATTTTGACAACATTTGCAAAATTTGACGAAAACTTGAAAAACCTATCTAATACCAACCCCACATGAATTATTACATTTAAAATGGTCTATTGTGACCTTATTACATCAAACAAGACTCTAAACACCCAAAAACTTCACATGTGACCATATTGACAAAATTTGACTAGGTGTCTTTGCACTAGTAAGACTAAATTGGCACCATTACATGTAACTTTCATTCAACAACTTGTGTGACCAAATGAACTATTCACATATGTTTGGGTGGGTATTTTTACACTAAGCATGGTCCTCTTTCACAACCAAACATGCCAAATTGATCTGAGCTACATTCAACCAATAAAATCCCTTAAGAGTCCAAAGTGTAAAATGATTGAAAACTTCACCATGCTTTTACTCGGATACTATGTTGTTTAAAAACTTCTCATCTACTCTTATGATATTTCATTTGAACCCTCTACAATAATATCTCTAATTTTGTTATCTCGAAGGCATTTTTGTGGTGACAAATTTTCACTTTAGGAAAAAGTTGTCAAATGCAAGTAGTTGAAACTTGCAAAGTGGTACAACTTTCATTTTACAATTCATGTGACTAAAAAAATTATTCCAACATGTTGACTGGGTAGGTTTATACTAGGAATTGTCGTATTTCACACCCAAACACATTGAATTGCTCTGAGCTACATTTAACCAGTAGAATCCCTTAAGAGTCTAGAGAGAAAAATGACTACAAAATTCAACATATTTTTAATCAAATACCATGACACTTAGGAACTTCTCAACTTATCCTATGGGATTATGTTGGGCCCCTCTACAATAACCTCTTTTAGTTTTTTCTATCTCGGAGGCGTTTTCCCGTGGTGGAAAATTTTCACTTGGGGAAAAAGTTATCAAATGCAAATAGTTGAAAGTTGTGAAATAGGTTCTACAACTCATTTGACCAAATAAATTATTTCAATGCATCTAGGTGGGTATGTTTATGCTAAAAATAGTTCTCTTTCACACCCAAACATGTTGAATCTATCTGAGCTACATTCAACTGACAAAATCCCTTAAGAATTCAAAGTGCAAAATTATTTCAAACTTCAACATGTTCTCACTCACATACCGTGATGCTTAGAAACTTCTTTTCTAAGCCTATGAAATTGTGTTTGGATCATCTACAATAACCTTTCTTGGTTTTCAATATATCAGAAGTGCTTTCCTGTGGTCACAAATTTTCACTTGGGGAAAAAGTTGTCAAATGCAACTAGTTAAAAGTTGCAAAATGGTACAATTTTTATTCTATAGCTTATGTGACCAAAAAAACTATTCCAACACATCTAGGTGGGTATATTTACACTAGGCATGGTCCTCTTTTGTACCTAAACATGTTGAATCACTCTAAGCTACATTCAATTAGCAGAATCTCTTAAAAATCCAAAGTGCAAAATGGTTGAAAACATCAAAATATTGTTACTTAGATACCGTGGCACTTAGAAACTTCTTATCTAGGCCTATGGTATCACATTGAGACACTCTACAATAACCTCTCTCAGATTTTTCTATCTCAGAGAAATTTTTCCATGGTGACAAATTTTCACTTAGAGAAAAAGTTGTCAAATGCAAGTAGTTGAAAGTTGCAAAGCAGTGCAAATTTCATTTTGCAACTTGTGTGACCAAATGAGCTATTCCAATGCATTTGAGTTGGTAAATTTATGTTAGAAATGGTCCTCTTTTGCACCCAAACAAGCTAAAGCGGTTTGAGCTACATTAAACCAATAGAATACCTAAAGAGTCTCAAGAGCAAAATGACTACAAACTTCAGCATATTATTACTCATATACCATGACAGTTAAAATTGTTTTGATTGAGCCTATAGAATTATGTTGAGCCCCTCTACAATAACCTCTCTAAGTTTTTTTGCTATCTTGGAGGTGTTTTCCCATGGTGACAATTTTTCACTTGGAAAAATGTTGTTAAATGCAAGTAGTTGAAAGTTGCAAAGTGGTGCAACTTTCATTCTGCAACTCCTGTGACCAAAAAAACTACTCCAGGGAATCTAGGTGGGTAAATGTATACTAGAAATAGTCCTCTTTCACACCCAAACATATTGAATAACTCCAAACTATATTCAACAAACAAAATCCCTTAACAGTCTAAAATACAAAATGGCAGCAAACTTTAGCATGTTGTTAATCAAATATCATGATGCTTAGATACTTTTTGTCTAACCTTATGAGATCACATTGGGCTCCCCTACAATAACCTCTCTTGTTTTTCACTATATTGGAGGTTTTTTTTTGTGGTGGTGAATTTTCACTTAGAAAAAATGTTGTTAAATGCAAGTAATTGAAAGTTTTAAAGTGGTACAAATTTTATTTTACAATTCATATGACCAAATGAACTATTCCAATGCATTTGAGTGGGTATGTTTACACTATGGATGGTCCTCTTTTGCACCCAAACATGTTGAATCGCTATGACCTACATTCAACCGACAAAATCCCTTAAGATTACAAAGTACAAAATGGTTACAAACTTCAACATATTACTCAGATACCATGACACTTAAAATTTTTTCTTCTAAGTCTATGGGATCATGTTGGGCCCCTCTACATTAACCTCTCTTTGTTTTATCTATCTCAAAGGAATTTTTCTGTGGTGGAAAAATTTTACTTGGAGAAAAAGTTGTCAAATACAAGTAGTTGAAAGTTACAAAGTGGTGAAACTTTCTTTCTTCAACTCAAGTGAAAAAATGAACTATTCCAACACATCCAGTTTGGGTACATTTCCACTAAGAATGGTCCTTATTTGTACCCAAAAAAATTAAATCGATTTGAGTTACATTCAACTGACAGAATCTCTTAAGAGTCTAAAGTGCAAAATGACTGTAAATTTCAAAATGCTATTACTCAGATAGCATGATGCTTAGAAACTTATCATCTAAGCCTATAGATCATGTTGGGCCCCTCTACATTAATGTCTTATTATTTTTTCTATCTTAGAGGTGTTCTCCTGTGGTGAAAAATTTTTATTTGGAAAAAATATTGTCAAATGCAAGTAGTTAAAAGTTGCAAAGTGGTGCAACTTTTGTTTTGCAACTCATGTGACCAAAAAAACTATTCCAACATGTCCAAGTGGGTAAATTTACACCATATGTGGCCATCTTTAGCACCCAAATACACTAAATCTATCTGAGCTACATTAAACCAATAGAATCCTTTGAGAGTCTAGAGTGCAAAATGATTGCAAACTTTAGTATGTTGTTAATTGGATACCGCGATGCTTAAAAAATTATCATCTAAGCCTATGGTTTGCATTGGTTCCATCTACAAAAACCTCTCTTAGTTTTTTGTATCTTGGAAAATTTTTCCCATGGTGGCGAATTTTCAGTTAGAGAAAAAATTGTCAAATGCAAGTAGTTGAAAGTTGCAAAATGGTGCAACTTTCATTCTGCAATGCATGTAAAAAAATGAACTATTTCAACACATAAGGGTGGGTACATTTACTCTAGAAATAATCCACTTCCACACTCAAACACACTGAATTTATTTGATCTACATTCAACTAGCAAAATCCCTCAAAATTCTAAAGTGCAAAATTACTACAAACTTTAGCATTTTGTTACTCAAATATTGTGACTCTTAGAAACTTTTCATTTGATCTCATGGTATCGCGTTGTGCCCCTTTACAATAACCTCTCTCAATTTTTTCTATTTCAGAGACATTTTTCTATGGTTGTGAATTTTCACTTGGGGAAAAAGTTGTCAAATGAAAGTAGTTGAAAGTTGCAAAGTGGTGCAAATTTTGTTCTACAACTTGAGTAACCAAATAAACTATTCCAACATGTCCAGGTGGGTACATTTATACTAGGTATGGTCCTTTTTCATACCCATACATATTAAATCACTATGAGCTACATTCAATCACAAAATCCCTTAAGAGTCTAAAGTGCAAAATAGATACAAACTTTAGAATGTTGTTACTTAGATATCATGATACTTAGAAACTTTTCCTTTGAGTCTATAGGATTATGTTGAGCCCCTCTACAATAAATTTTCTAGACTTTTTGTTATCTTGGAGGAATTATCCTCTGGTGGTAAAGTGCCTCCAAGATATAATCCTCCAAGATAACAAAATGCAACCGACATAATCCCTTAAAAGTCCAAAGCGTAAAATGGCTATAAACTTCAACATTCTATTACTCAGTTATTGTGTAGCTTAGAAAATTTTTTTCTTAGCCTATGAGATTGTGTTGGACCCCTCTACAATAACCTCTCTTGGTTGTTTCTATATCAGCGGCATTTTACCATGGTAACAAATTTTTATTTTGGCAAAAAGTTATCAAATGCAAGTAGTTGAAAGTTGCAAATTTGTGAACTTTTATTTTGCAGATTGTGTAACCAAATAAACTATTCCAATGTATTCAGGTGGATACATTTACACTAGGTATGGTCCTCTTTCACACTCAAACACGTTGAATCAATCTGATCTACATTTAATCAGTAGAATTCCTTAAGAGTATAAAGTGTAAAATGGCTACAAAATTCAGCATGTTGTTAGTCAGATATTGACTCTTAAAAAATTCTCATCTGATTGTATGGAATCATAATAGACCACTTTACAATAACCTCCCTCAATTTTCACTATCTCGGAGACATTTTTTCGTGGTAGTGAATTTTTAGTTAAGAAAAAAATTGTCAAATGCAAGTAGTTGAAAGTTACAAAGTGGTGGAACTTTCATTTTACAACTCATGTCACCAAATAAACTATTCTAATGCATTTGGGTGGGTACATTTACACTAAGCATGGTCCTCTTTCACACCCAAATATGTTGAATCAATCTAAGCTACATTCAACCCACATAATCCCTTAAGAGTTGAAAGTGTAAAATGGTTGTAAACTTCATCATGTTGTTACTCGGATATCATGATGCTTAGAAAATTCTCATCTGAGCCTATGAGATCATATTGATCCCCTATACAGTAATCTCTTTCATTTCTTTCTATCTCAGAGGTGTTTTCCTATGGTGGCGAATTTTCACTTAGAAAAAAACTTGTCAAATGTAAGTAGTTGAAAGTTGCAAATTGGTGCAACTTTCATTTTCCAACTTGTAGTACCAAATGAATTGTTCCAACATGTCCAAGTGGGTATGTTTGCACTAGGCATGGTCCTCTTTCACACCCAAATACATTGAATCAATCTAAGTTACATTCAATCAATAAAATCCCTTAAGAGTACAAAGTGCAAAATGACTACAAACTTTAGCATATTATCACTCTAATACTGTGACGCTTAGGAAATTCTTGTCTAAGCCAATGTGATTGAGTTGGGACCCTCTATAATAACCAATCTTAGTTTTTACTATCTCAAGGGAATTTTCTAGTGGTGGCAAATTTTTACTTGGGAAAAAATTTGTCAAATGCAAGTAGTTAAAAATGTAAAGTAGTGCAACTTTCATTATAATACTCATATGAAAAAATGAACTATTCCAACATGTCTAGGTGGGTACATTCATACTATGCATGGTTTTCTTTAATACCCAAACATGCTAAATCAATCTGAGCAACATTCAATTGACAAAATCCCTTAAGATTTCAAAGTGTAAAATGAATGCAAACTTCATCATGATGTTACTCAGATACCATGACACTTAGAAACTTCTCCTCTAAGCCTATGCGATAATGTTGGGCCCCTCTACAATAACCTCTCTCGGTTTTCTCTATCTCAAAGACTTTTTCTTGTTGTGGTGAATTTTTATTTTAGGAAAAAGTCATTAAATGCAAGTAGTTGAAAGTTGTAAAACGGTGCAACTTTTGTTCTGCAACTCATGTGACCATATGAACTATTCTAACATGTTTAGGTGTGTACGTTTATGCTAAAAAAATTCCTCTTCTACACTCAAACACACTAAATTTATCTAGACTGCATTCAATCGGTAGAATCTCTTGAGAGTCCAAAATGCAAAATGGCTAAAAACTTCAGCATGCTTATTCAAATACAGTGATGTTTAGAAAATTCTTGTCTTAGCCTATGGGTTCGTGTTGGTCCCCTCTACAATAAAGTCTCTTAGTTTTTGATATCTAGGTTTTTTTTTTCTATGGTGATGGCTTTTTTCTTGAGGAAAAATTTGTCAAATGCAAGTAGTGGAAAGTTGCAAAGTGGTGCAACTTTCATTTTGTAACTCATGTGATCAAACAAACTATTCTAACATGTCCAAGTAGGTACGTTTATAGTAGGAACAGTCCTCTTTTGCACCCAAACACAACAAATTACTTTGAGCTATGTTCAACCAGTTAAATCCCTTAAAATTTTGAACTGCACTTGTCACCACTTAATAGTGCACCCTTGTTGAGATGCAAAACTCAGCCTACTAGTGAAACATTGGATCCAGATATTCAATATCCATGGCATATGGTTTTTTGTGCTTTAGACTTATAAAAAATGATGTTGTAGCAGTTATATGACCATGTTTACCAATAATTTTGGGTGATCCCACAATAGTGGTTTACAATTTTTGGTCAAACTAGAAATTGAAATATTTTTTTTAACTAAATTTTCCCTTTTGGGCACCTATAGCGGCCAAATCATGAGGAATTTGAAGATGATGTAAACTAGTGTTTCGTGAAATTTTGTTTGTAGATTATAAATATATTTTTTTCATTTTTTTTGGAATCAGATTGCACTTCCTTTTCCATCTCCCTCGAGAACTAGTTTTTTTTCAAAAAATAACATTTTTAGAAAGTGATGCTCACCGTATAATGCATAAATTTTTTTCCATGAAGGATAAAATTATAATTCTTTCAAAATTATATTTTTAACTTTGATATTTAGTGCTTTCACTTGATTAGATAGTTTTTTATTGAATACGTTTTCCTTAATCAAGTTTCAAAGTCAAACCAATTATTGTTTAGACATAGTGCGACCATATAAAACATAACTTTTTTTGTATGTATCGAAATTAATTTTTTTTTTGTTGGATCAAAGACTTCAATAGTTGGTGCACTCATATTTTTGATTTTTTTTTTATAATCTTCTATTTTTCTACATGTGCAGAACAAAGAGCTTGATTTTTGGTGAAAAACCTACATTCACAAGAAATAAAAAATAATTATAATAATCAAATTTAATTTAATTAAAATTAAATTTTTTTGGAAGATTATAATAAGGAATACATACTTACAAAAAATAAATTTTAAATGAATTCATTTAATCCCCCAAAAGGTAAATCAAAAGTGGTTTTTTATCAGCATTTTGACAGGTGCAAAGGAGACTTCGTTATAGGTATGGTTTAAAACTAGCGGGGTTCTATCCAAGGGGGGCTTGGTCTAAGGTGGTTTAATCAAACCCTCTTCAATTGGAATCCTTGAACTGAAATTTTTCAAGGCTTAAATCATTATATTTTCTAAAAATGTATGATTTCAGCAAAAATCAGGATCTCCCAGAAAGTGTAAACCACTATTGTGGGAGCACCCTTTGTCATGTTATTTTACACATAGAAAAGGGAAGGAGTCTTTTTAACTTATTTAAATGATGAATATAATTTAAATGATGAATATAAGAGAAGTGTGTTAACTACACGTGGGTGATGCATCCAAAAATCAAGCTTCTATTGTTATTCATACACATCTAATATCTTCAAAATATCATTAAAAATAACATGTGCATCGATTTCATTTAATGAGATGTGAAGTGTCGTGAAATTAGTGGATGCAAATAAATTTTGTTGGTTGGATAAACAACTATCATGTGTTTTGACGCATGTTCATACAAGTTCATAGAGGTATATATGTATTCCCATGAGGTTTCAAACCTCCAATTGTTCTATAGATGCAAATGCAATGATTGCTATGCTTTAGAATTGGAAAAATTAGTTGTTGGATGCGAGCCTCAACCATTAATAAAAAAAATACATTTTTCTATGATATTTTTTATGGGAAGGAAATCTTACGGTTCATTTGAAACCTTTTGGTGTTAAAGTCCTTGCCACTAGAAAACAATAGGACTCAAGAAGCATGAAGTATACACTCAAATACATGAAGTATACACATGGATCATGAAGAATACACGTGAACACATTAATTATACATTGGAAGCATGAAGCATACACATGAATACATGCAATATATGTGAATTATACACGTGAATAATGTTCAAAGAATACATGTGAATTAGTGAAGTAGAATTATTTGAAGCATTACAGATGAGACAAACCAGTAGAAATGGAATTTATTTACACAATATGCATTAGATGAAGCTTATTGAGAAATCAACGGTAATTAATTAAGTATTATAGGTAAACAAAATCCATTCCTACAACATTCAAACATAAAATTTAGACAATACACACAATAACATCATTCAAGAATGGCAGTAGCAAAATAAGATTTTATTTAATCAAAAAGTTGTAAGGCTATACAATGATATATATTGATAAAAGTATATACAATATATCCAAAAAATTCATATAGTATTAGTGTAAAAGATCAAAATGGACATAAAATGTCACATATATATTGATAGTACAAAACATATGTTCCAATAGATTGTAGAAATAAGTATTTCTTGCTTGATTTGGGAATAATTGATGATAAATTGGACTTAATGAGGCCTTCATTCAGTGTTGTGAGGTGTTTTACACATCCGCACTAGGTATTGGACCCTTGCAAATTGAATAAAATGCATTTATCAATGTCTTGTAGAGGTGTTGTAAAGTGTTGTAAAAGACTTTCACACTTCTCTAGACTTAATGAACCTGTTTTCCCCTAATTAAACATTATAAAACACATTTAATTATATTTTCACACCAATCTAGAAGGATTGTGAAATAAACTTAATGATAATCTAATTTTTTAATGTGTCTTACACATTCACATTGGATGTTGTTCCTTTCTAGGTTAAGTCGACCTCATTTTAGTGTTGTAAAACACATTTAATCACACTTTCACTTTGAATTTTGTGTCCCAAGCCTTAATTGACCTTTACATCATCATTAATAGGCCCTTATCACCACATATTGTGCATCCCAAGGAATAATTTGATCAAATACCTGATGAAATCAACATAAGAACAAAAAATCCACATTCCCCAACATTCCAGCTTTTAAAAGGACACCTCTTCTACTAATTTTCCATTCTGGGAAAATGAGTCCTTGCCATGTGGGATTGATTCACCCAAGGTGGAAAATTAGTCCCATTTGGGTCATTTTTGAGTTTTAGGCTGGAAATTTTAGAATTTATGTTTATTTTTCTCTCATGTCAACCTTAGGGATGCATTTAATGGGAAAATAAGATAAATTTCCTACAAATATAAGTCTTTAAACCCTAATTTTTTTTGTGTGGATCTTGATCAATCTCTAAGTGGGAGATTGTTCGTATGTGAAAATTTATTATTCTATAATATACACTCTTCATGTGTCCTTGCTGAGGTCCAGGGTTGGGTTGAGCTCTAGGTGGGAGTTTGGGCGTGTTAGGCCCCAAGAAAAAAATTTCCCTACCTTTTCGCATCATCACCAAATAAGAAAAAATCACCGAAAAAAGTAAAAAAAATTGAATTTGTAGAAAACTAATCTAGAAGCTTCTAAGCTTGTTATAAGGGGTTGGGATGAGAGTTACAATATTATGAAAAAGGATATTATTCATGAGATTGTAATAAGTTTTTCACTGGATAATAAAATTATTGGATGGTTGTGTTTTTGTGGATGAAGTCTAGATTGGGTGAAACATGCTAAATTCTCTCTATCATAATTTTTTTGTGTGTGTTTCATTTCTGTATTTATTGAAAAAATCTATATTTAAGTGTTACATATATGTCTTCTAACCCTAATAAGTGGTATCAGAGTAGTTTGTGTTCAATTATCATCTACAGGAAGGTCTTAGGGTTGAATGGGAGCAATGGCAGATGGGGGTAAGTTGAAAGTTGAGAAGTTCAATGGGTAGAACTATCAATTATGGAAGATGTAGATAGAGGATTAATTCTATTAGAAGGATTTATGGCTGGAATTGGAAGGAATAGCCAAGAAACCAACGACAATGACTGATGATGATTGTAATATTTTGGATAGAAAGGAACTAGGAGCCATTCTTTTATGCCTGACATAATCAATGGCATTCAATATTACAAAAACAAAGACAACTCAAGAGTTGAGGAAACCCTAGAAAAGTTATATGAAAAACCTTCCACCTTGAATAAGGTATTTTTTATGAAGCATTTATTTAATATGAAAATAAAAAAAGGTGGATTAGTTGTTGATCATTTAAATGAGTTTAATACAATTACCAGTCAATTAACTTCTGTAAATGTAAACTTTGATGAAGAAGTTAGGGATTTTTTGATTATATGTTATTCTTCTGAAAGCTTGAATAGCTTGGTCATGGCTATTAGTAATTCTATTTTTAGTTCGAATACATTGAAATTAGATGATGTTGTTGGTGTTATTTTTAGTGAGGAAATTTGTAAGAAAAACTCAAGTGGAACATCGACATCAAGCAATGTTTTGAATGTAGAAAGAAGGGGTAGAACAAAGGAGAGGAAACAATTTTGGAGGTCATGGGAAGTCATGAGGAAAATCAAAGGACAAAAGGTCTCAATCTAGAGACAAGATGGTTTGTTGGTTATGTGGTAAGCCAAGTCATTTAAAGAAAGATTATTGGTCTCACAAAAATAAAGAAGAAGACAAAAATGAAGGAAATAAAGAGAAAAATGTGGTAAGTAATAGATCTAATGAGGATGATTTGATTGTTTCCCTTGATAATGTTGATAATTCTTGGGTGTTAGATTCAGGGGCTTCATTTCATGCTATCCCCCATAGAATTTATTTCTTGATTGTTTCCAAGGGTATTTTTGGCTAGTTTATTTGGGAGATAATGAACCCTATCAAATTGCTAGAAAGGGAAGAATCAAGATTAACATGCAAAATGGGAATCACTGGCTACTACATGAGGTAAGGCATATTCCAAAGTTAAAGAGAAATGTAATCCTAGTAGGGAAACCACATGATGAAGGTTGTGTTGTTACATTTAGTGATAAAAATTGGAAGGTAACAAAAGGTTCCTTAGTGGTAGCAAAAGGTGTGAAAAAAGACACCTTATATCTTTGTACATGTCATACTATTCCTTCTACTTTAGCTATTGCAAATAAAAATCAATTTTTAGGATTTGTTGTTGTAGTTAAGCAGGAAGAAAATCAGATAGTTGTTGTGGATTTTGAATCAACTCTATGGCATAATAGACTTGGGAATATGGGTTCAAAAGGTATGAAAGTACTTCATTCAAAGAATGTTTTACTAGGTCTAAAATGTGTTAATATGTATTTCAATGAATGTTGTGTGTATGGAAAATAAAAGAGAGTTAATTTTCTCATGGATGGGAAGCAAAAGAAATATGAGAAACTAGAGCTTGTGCTTATGGATGTATGAAGACCATCTCAAGTATCTTCTCTTGGTGGCTTTCAGTATTATGTCACTTTTATTAATGATGCAACAAGAAAGGTATGGATTTATTTCCTTAGGAGGAAATTTTATGTATTTGAAAATTTAAAGAAATGGAGAAGCTTGGTTGAGAATGAGACATGTAAAAAGATAAAATGTCTCAGATATGATAATGGTGGTCAGTATTTCACCAAAGAGTTTGAAAATTATTATTCCTCTAATGGTACTCGTAGGTAGAAAATAGTTCCAATGACTCCACAAGAAAATGGAATGGCTGAGTGCATGAACAAAACAAGAATGGAGCATGCACAAACTATGATATTGAATGTTGGGCTACCATTAAACATGTGGGAAGAGGCTATAAACACTATTGTTTATTTATCAATAGAGTTCCCTCTAATCCTTTGCATTGTGGTATTCCAAAGGAAGCATTGATATGTAATAAGGTGAGTTATTCTTTTCTCAAGACCTTTGGTTGTGAAGCATTTGCACATGTAGATTCTAAAAATAGAACCAAACTTGATGAAAAATCAAAGAAATGTATATTTTTTGGATATGGCATTGATGAATTTGGTTATAAGATTTGGGATTTTGAAAATTAAAAAAATGTCAGAAGTAGGGATGCCATATTTAATGAGAAAGTGTTGTACAAATATCAGTTGTAGCAATAGATGAGAAGAAAAAAAATTACTATGTAGTGTTGGTTGATACACCAAAAAATGATGTTCCCATGGTTTCTCATGCTCCACAACAATAGCAACAAAAAATACCGCAACTCCTGTGATTGTTAGACGATATTCAAGGATAAGTAGACCCCCAAAAAGGTTTTCTCCCTCTTTGTATTCTATTTTATTAATAGATGATGGTGAACCATAATGTTATGATGAAGCTATGTAGGTGAATACCAAGGTTAAATGGGAGGATGGAATGGTAGAAGAAAAGGACAACTTGCTAAAAAACAAAACTTGGGAATTATGCAGGTTGCCTGCAAGTCAAAAGGATTTACCAAACAAATGGGTTTATAGGATAAAAGAGGATGATGGAGGTAAGAAAATATTTATAGCTAGATTAGTTTTAAAGGGATTTGTACAAAAAAAGGGTATTTATTTTGATGAAATATTTTCTCCAGTTGTTAAAATGACTTCTATTCATACCATTTTAAGTATTGTGGTTGCTGAAGATTTGCATTTAGAACAGCTTGATGTTACAACAACCTTTCTCCATGGTGATTTAGAAGAGGAAATATACATGGAACAACTAAAAGGATTTGAGTTCAAAGGTCAAGAAAAATTGGTGTACAGATTGAAGAAAAATTTATATGGCTTGAAGCAAACACCTCGGCAATGGTATATTAAATTTGATAGCTTTATGGTTGACCATGACTACAATTGATGTAATTAAGACCATTATGTTTATTTTAAGAGGTTGGATGACGATAACTAAATTATTTTATGTTTATATGTTGATGATATTCTTGTAGCGGGGCCTAACATGGATCACATAAAGGATTTAAAATAATAGTTAGCAAATTCATTTGCTATGAAGGATTTGGTGCAGTAAAACAAATCCTTGGTATGAAGATTACAAGAGATAGTGATTTTTTTTATCTCAAGTTGATTATGTTGAAAAGGTGTTGCAAAGATTTTGTATGGAGAATGCAAAATTTGTTAGCACACCTTTTCCTTGTCATGTTAAATTGACTAAGGATATGTGTCCAGAGACACAAAAGGAAGAAGAAAAAATGTCCAAGGTACCATACAATTCAGCTATAGGTAGTTTAATGTATTCCATGGTATACACAAGACGAGGTATTGCACATGTTGTAGAAGTTGTTATTATGTATATGATTCATCCTCGTGTTGAGAATTGGAATATGATAAAATGGATTCTCAGGTATTTGAGAGATACATCCAATAAATTTTTATGTTTTGGGGGCTCTAATACTAATTTAAAAGGCTATGTTGACTTATATTTGGCAATGGATGTTGATACTCGGTGGAGTACCATAGTTTATGTATTTACAGTTGGTGGAATAGCTATGAATTAGCTCTCTCAGTTTCAATAGGTGGTTTCTTTTTCCACCATGGAGGCAGAGTATGTTGCTACAATAGAGGAAACAAAGGAGATGATATGGCTACAACTTTTCATGGAAGAGTTGGGAAAACAACATGATCAAAATTACTTGTTTACAAATAGCCAGAGTGCTATAAATCTTGCAAATAATTTTACCTTTCACTCTAAAACCAAACAAATACAATTGAGATATCATTTCATTTGGTCAGTGTTGGAGGATGGATAGGTCACACTAGAAAAGATACATACAGATGCCAATCTAGTGTATATGTTTACAAAGGTGGTGACAAGGGATAAGTTGAGCCCCTCTTCAGCTTCGGTTGGCCTTGATGGATGAATTCAAGTATAAGAAAGCAACAAGCTCCAAGGTGCTTATTTCTAGTGGGAGTTGTGAGTGTAGTAGTGTCATCCAGAATCAATCTCCAAGTGGGAGATCAGCCTCCAAGTTGGAGATTATTGGTATGTGGTGACTATTCATGCTAAAATGTACACTCTTCATGTATCCTTGTTGGGTTCTGGGATTGGATCAGGCCCTAGGTGGGGGTTCAGGGTTGGTAACCCTTGAGAAAAAATTTTCCCTACTTTTTTGCGTCATCACCAAAAAAGGAAAAAATACTAAAAAAAGTAAAAAAAAATTGACTTTGTAGAACCCTAATCTGGAAGCTTCTAAGCTTGTTATAAGGGGTTGGGATGGGAGTTACAACATTATGAAAAAGGAGATTATTCATGAGATTGTAATAATTTTTTCACTGGATAATAAAATTATTGGATGACTACAATTTTGTAGATGTAGCCTGAATTGGGTGAACCACATTAAATTCTCTATCATAATTTTTGTGTGTGTTTCATTTCTCTCTCTATTGATCAAATCTACATTTAATTTTTAGATATTTGTCTTCTAACCCTAAAATAATTTACATCTCTTTACACATTCATCTTATTCATCATTTATCTTCTATCTCAAGTCAATCAAGTTAGGATTTTATCATCTCAAGTCACCAAGATAGCATTTTCAGACATTCAAGGATGAATTCTTCATGTTTTTGCAACAATCCAAGATCAATCATCATGGAAAGATATCAATCCCTTCATTTCATATTAATTTTTCATATTATTTCTTCATTTGGTTAAATTACCTAAAAGGGGTTAGACGAAGTGAACCATAGATTTTTGGGCATGAGGTTTATAGGCTACTCCTGCACTCATAGGATGTTTCACCTAAAGGAGAGAGATAAACCTCATGAAAAACCAATTTGGTTCACTCAAATTAGGAAATTTATGATGTTATTAAGAATAAATAAGATGATTCAAATGCAACTAAGCTAAGTAATTGACTGCTTATGAATGCAAAATCTAAGAAATATGTAATGTTTGAAAATAGAATGTGATATGCAAGCATGAACATAACATAAATGAAAGAAAAATAGAAATGAGGAAGGCTAAATAAGAGCGCACCTGGGAGTTTGATAAAGAATTTGGAGTTCCTTGAACATTGAAAGAAATCACTGAAAAAATCACCAATGGGATTCATTCATCACTGATGGCAAATCAGTCATGCTTCTAATGAAAACTTCTGAAAAAAAGTTTCTAACTGTCAGGATCAAGAATCTGAAAAAAAAATTGTATTTCTAGCCTTAAGGTGGGACTCATTCACCACTAATGGAAAATCATTCCTCTCCCAATTTTTTTTGAAATTAGGGACCAATTCTGTAGCTCCATATCTGAGCTTGTCTTTTTGTCATGTTGACGGAGTTAAATCTACAAAAAATAGATTGCTGGTTGTCTCCAAGCTTGAAATAGGTTTTATTTGACTTGAAACAATTTATTGACTTCTTGACAACCTTTCAAAACCTAATTTCTTGATAAATCTATATACACAAGTCACAACCTTGTTGAATAAATCTCAAGATATGTCAATGGCTGCTCCAAAGTTACTTGATTGATGCTTGATTGAATGATCCAAAGTGAATGCAAGTGAACTTGATGAATGTGGAGATGGTTGAATGAATTAGGTGAATGAGGGTTGAAATGAGAAGAAAAACACTTATTTATACATCTACTTGTGCCTTAGTAACCCAATGATACCATTAGATGTTGTGGTTGTGTTCCTGATATGTGGTTGTCATTGATGTCAACACTATTCACATTAATGTATTAGAAGTTGTATATGTTGAGGATATTGAGAAAATTGTAATAAATAAGTTACAAGTTGTTAGTGGTAAAGTGAAGTTTAGTCTATTAGCACGCTTCATATGTTGCTGACCAAAGGTTGTGGATTAAAGGGTTTCTTGTTGAGTATATCTAGTTTATCCACGCCAAGTTTTATAGATCTACATGAAGATTTGATCGAGTTATGAGCAGTTGTGTTCTGATAGTTGTTTTGTTGCTTCAGTTGGTGTTCATGAAAGATGATGTGTAATGTCCCCATTTCTTCCATACGCTCTTTTATGACTGATAGTCTATTTTTGGAAATCCATAGGCTAATCAAAAGTGAAATTAAGGTTTCCTTCACTTGGTGGTTTTTGGCATTTCTCAGAATTTACTATTTTTAGTAAATTCTATTTTTCATAGTGATCAATTTCCAGCACTTTAGTAAGTCATTTTCAAATGGAGAAGTTTCTTGGGTTTGACTTTTGGCTTCAAAAACATTCTTTTGGAGAAATAATATATTCAAGGCATTAATTTTTTAATTTAAAATTGACCCCTTGGCCTAGTACACTAACTTTAAGTTGTGTTTAAAGTTGGCCATGAAGGGGGATGCCTTCATTAAGGAGAAATTAAACATTTAATAAAGTTTTTAAGCCTTCAAGAGATGGAAACCACTTTGTGGAGAATTTAATAATTTTTTAATTTGAAAATATTTTAAATGGGGCTTTTGGCATCCCACTCTTGGAATTTGAAGAGTCGCCTCTTTTTCTATAAAAGAGAATTTTTACTCCAACTTTTCTCATCCATTGTTTATGCTAAAGTTATGCTGTTCAAATGACATTATGAATTCAACTTCGAGGAATTATTACCTCGTAGCAATTAACCAATTTCATGTTTGAAAGATAACACCTAGTTGGCTTCATGGCTACTTCTCATCTAGACTAGTAGATTGAGCATTCAAGTGGAGAATTTTGGTGATGATTTTCAAGTTCTGAGTTGTTGGTGTGTCTATAGCTAAAAGTGTTTTTTATGAGTAGCTTTTTGAATAATTAAAATATTGTTTTGGGTATTTTGGCAAAGTGATTCTTGGCACAAGGCACCCCTTTCCACAAGAGAGTAGAATTTAATTCGAAGTCATTATTTTTTATATTGCAAAATCACACCTCCAGCATGCCAAACCATTCTTGTTGGAGATTGTAGTTCATGCCAAATAATTGAAGGTGGTTAGAAGCTATTTCAACATTGCAACTTGGGTGCCTATCCTCCAAAGATCCTTTGCACTTTGTTTCATCAAGTTTTGAGGTATATTGATGAAGTTGTGAGCATTTATGTGGCTTTTTGTTTGTTGGTTGAGACTTTTAGTATGCTAGTTTTTGTTATCAGACTTCAATAAGTTCAGTTTTTGGCTTCAATTTCAGTATTTGAGAGGTTTAAAACTTGGAAGATTCATCCTTCACACATTTGCATTCATTCTATCATTGTAACACTCGTAATTTGAAATTTTCCTTGATTGTAAGGTTCTGAATTAGTCTTACTATTCCAACCATTGTTGTTACTGCATTTACTTGTGAATTTTAATACAAATATTATAACCCCTGGATGGTTTACCACCAGTGTGGAGGAAATTAATTTGTATTTACATCTATCATCCATTATCAAGTGGAGAATTCCCATTGTTGAGTGGAGTCCCACTATAACAAATGAAATAGTTTGAATTGTTTTGTTTCATTTTCCCCCCACTTAATAAGTGGTAGTGCAAAAATTGTTCATGGCTGGTTCACCGCCTCTTTTTGTTTCTAGTTGTATTTACTACAATTATAATTTAGTTTCCTCTACCATATGTTAGCACTCCGCTTGCTAAAGGATCTTGTGTGCACATTCTTGGCATTGAATGCTTTTCATTTGATTCCCTTTTGAAGCTAACACTAATCCATTAGCATTGTGTTGATTTGAGTTGTCAAAAATCTATAAAAACATTGGTAGGAATACTTCAGTGGTATCAAAGTAGAAGATCTTACCATCTTGTGAGAAAGATAGATTCATGTGACAGATGAGTGAAAGAAGAATTGGATTCTACACCAAAGGTCAGCCTAGAGTTCAGTTTTAGTGGCCTGAGATCGATGCTTTTTTTAGTGTTTTTGAGAAATTGAGAAACTCATTTTTCTCCAACTATAGTGCTTGTAAGAAGAGAGATAATTCTTTGTGCATATGTTTTGATTATCATACTTAAAATCAACATTTATTAAAAATGTGGGAAGATTTGAGTTCAATTTGAAAGTTGGTAGTTAGGCATGGCTAATGAAGAAGAGATGTTGGTAGAGACTCTCTATATGGCTGGAAAAAGACTTGACATAATTTTAGTCAAGGGAAAATGAAGAGAGGATTCTTCATTTGTTAGAACAATGTTTGAGACAAGTGAAGCAATCACATTAAGAGGAGATGTACCTCGTGTTAGCACCTATAGTAACCTCTCTAAATCAACCCTATTGGTTGAGGCATCCAGATGAAGAAATCAAGCTATTGATTTCTTCTTGCTTCATGGAAGTGATAAGAATTGTGGAACCACAATTTCCCTATGACAAAGAAACCATGAAGATCATATTAAGTATTATTGTGGAGAGTTTCCAAGATTTGGATGAAAATAGGAGTGGATTGTTTTCAAGAAGAGCTATTGTTTTAAACATTTTCAAAAGTAAGAACTTGCATCCTTTTGATTGAATTGGAGATGGAAAATCAGATTTACCAGTTGTTTGATTATCTCACTTTGACATGGAGTAAGTAGGAAGAGGAGGTGTTTGTAGTTGTTAAGGAAATTCTAATTTTCATCATCAAAGACGCTGATTCTCTTCCTAAAATTTTCCAATCCCTTCTCAAGAATGCCTATGAATGTGAAGAGCAGATTTCTTCCACTGTTGATTTGCTAGTCAAAGAAATTTTCAGTCAATGTGAAGAAAAGTTGAAACCATTTTTGAATATGACAGTTCAGAATAATGCAGAGATTTCCTTTACTGAAGAGAAGAATAATCTAAAATCAAAAGATTTTTTAGTTTCCTCTCCAAGTTACACACAAGAAGAGCATGAGAACGTGAAAGTTCAAGATAGAGATACTAATGCACTTGAAAATGAGAGTACAATTGTCTTTGTTGATGTAGAGAAAGTTCCCAAGCTAGAAGAATATCAAATTGGTTCACTTGGTTTACAGATAAAGAACATGTTGAAATTGAGAGAGATGAACCTACAAAGCTATTATTTGAAAAAGAATATTTTATTAATCAAGAGGAAAGTATGGTAGACCTTCATAATGATTTATTTGATGGAAATGTAGTTGATGAAGAGTTTGAAGTTGCTGAAAATCTCAAAACAACAACTAAGTTGGAGCATGCTCATCATTTTGATGATAATTTAGAATATGAGTGGGACTTTCCCACATCAAAATTACTTTAGAATGCCTTTGGGGTAGATTTTGTTGAGTTATATGTTCCTAATGATAGAGCCCATTACTATTATAACTCTAGTGTGTTTAATGTAGATGTTTATAAAGGTGATGTCTTCAAGAGACCAACCTTCCATGAAGAGTTTGTTGGCCATAGTTGTTTAGAAAAAAATCAGATATTCATGAGACCATGGGAGCTAGGCATTTTGACACTAGAATGCTTAGAGGAGAAAGCAATAGAATCTTCTGATGATTCATTGCTTGAAGATATTGTTGACAAGCCTTCTATTCAGGAATTATGCAATGAAAAAATAAGAGAGGAAGATGATTTTGAAAATCATGTCAATGAAAACAAATCAGAAAATTGGATGTTTGATAAGAAAATCCTCATTGATGATTGGGATAGGGGCCTAAAGAGTTGCAAAATTTGAAGGATAATTTATTGGTTTAGAAGAGAAGATTGTTAAAGTGTTATCAAGATTTGATAGCACATACCATTTAATTGAAGAACTCTGTTGGAAGTTTTAGTTTAAAGAGAAACTAAATGGAGTTAAAGATGGAGACACTCTTTCCAAGATTTAGTCCATCAAAGAGGCATTGGAATCCATAAAATCAAATTATTTTCATTTTCTCTCAAATAGAGATCATTCATCTATTGTAGCCACCCTTAAGGAACAAGAAGCTAATACAAGGATTATGGAGATCAAGCAAATAGTTGAAGGAATAAATGAACTCCATAATGATGAAAAACATTGCATAATACCAAGGTGATCCCATATGTTGATGACGATTGGAAAGTACATCAAGAGCATGAAATCTTGAGTTGGGAAGAGACTTTTCCACAAGAAGGAATGGTTTTCAGGTATGAGATAGATGTTTTGACGAATAATGAATGTAGTATTCAACATGCTACACTTTGTGGGTTGGCAACTAATGATGGGAAACCACAAGTTGAAAAAGACAAACTTGAATTTTATAAAGACACCAACGAAAGGGATGAAGAAAACATTGTTGAGAACAAAAGTCCATTATCTTCACATGATTTGTATAATCATAAGGTGATAGATAATTTCTATGAGTATGTTCCATGTTTTGTGAGTAGTAATCATCAAGGTAATTTTGATAATGAAAGAATAAGTGGATTCAAGGATGAATTCTTCACATGGGAAGTGTGGACTCAAGGAGATTTCTTCATCATTGGCTTCAAGGTGTCAATAAAAAAAGTCTTGGTAGTTGATGGTAACTTTGTTGCAGCAACAAAGAGTGAAGATTCCAGACTTATTACTCATAAAGTTTGGGAGAAACATGGACCAAAACAAATTATTTACATTCTTGACAATCCATCTCTTGGGTTGAGTGATGTTTTGGCTCATCCTAGTCCTTTGGGGGAATGGGGATTGAGGACAACATTTGTTTTGTGCTTTGTTGATGTTGTTGTTTTTATGGATGGGCTACATGGGTTAATCAAGGAAGACACTAACTGCTTGAGTTTACAATTTGCTTTGATTAGCACTTTGATAAGTGTTGTTTACTCTTTTTGATGAATTGGAGAACATTTTTAGTTGGGTATCCATGCTTGGGATACTCAACATGGCTTGATGGAGATTGTTAAAAGTAGAAAGAGGAATCATTGGAGAGATAAGGGTTAAATTTTTAGATTCTTTGATGTTGTCCCCATCCTTATTAACCATTCAATGGTTCCTTTTGCACATCAACTAGTGGATTGGGGAGATATTTTGAACAAAGGATGTTTTTATTTTGGGTTGGAGTCCTTGAGAGGATGTTTCCAGCCTTGGGAATGAACAATTGTGATATTATAGATGTTGATTTCTAGTTTTGCAGAAATTGTACAACACCTTGCATGTTGATTTTCCTAAAATCAAACTTTGAGTGGTTCATTTCAGTTTTCATAGGTAGCTGGTACATTCGTGCTTCCTCTTCACAATCGCTTTTCAATGATAGTTTATGGCCTCTAAAGTGGGAAATGATGTTTCATTGTGATTCGGATCAATTTTGGATGGTGTTGAAATTATTTTTCAGTGATCATTTTTGTTCAATCTCTAGCACTAGTGATAGGGGCAACGAACCTTTGCTTACTTTGGTTCAAATTTCTGGGACTCTTGGGGGAAGATTGGTGAAAATTTTTAGAAGCTTTCCTAATTATGAAGAAGTTACTCAAAGGAGGCATTATACATCCTTGAGGAGTTTTTATGATGCAATTGTTATGACCATGCAAAGAGCTGATTATTCCTTTGCAAATAGCTATGATGGAGTCACATTTTCTATTGTGATTTGGTTTGTTGCTTTGAGGAGTTATGTTGATGAGAATATTTTTAAGTTGATTAGATCATTCTTTTTGGTCCATAGAATGGTGATTGATAGGGACATTGTAGATGTTAATTCCTCAAAGTTTATTGGGCATGAAATGCTACTTGATGTTAATTCCATTCCTTCCATGTTTTTCAATTTGAATTTTAGGCATGTTATCTCTTTGAGGTTGCAAGGATGGTTTGTGCAGTTCTCATGCACTGATTTCATTTGTATGATCAGAGTAGTGCAACATCAACATGGTGGGGTTTTTCAAAGAAGGACATGGGACCCTAAAATCCTATATATTTGGTGGAATCAATTTGGAGTGTTGTGGCATTGCTTGAGGACAAGCAATTTTTGGAAAGGAAAACATTAATGTCCCCATTTTGGCCATATGCTCTTATGCGACTGATAGCCTATTTCTAGAAATTTGTAGGATGATTAGAAGTGAAATTAGGGTTGCCTTCACTTGGTGGTTTTTGAAATTTTTCATAATTTACTACTTTTAGTAAATTCTATTTTTGGCAGTGTTTAGTTGTTAGCACTTCAGTAAGTCATTTTTCAGCTGGAGGAATTGCTTGGGTTTGATTTTTGGCTTCAAAAGCATTCTTTTGGTGAAATAGTATATTTAAAGGTATTGATGTTTTAAATTCAAATTGACCCCATGTCCTAGTTCATTAACTTTAAGTTGTTTTTAAAGGTGGCCATGAAGGGGGATGCCTTCCTTAAGGAGAAATTAAATATTTAATAAAGTTTTTATTGCATGAAGAGATGTATGCCACTTTGAGGAAAATTTAATAATTTTTGAATTTGAAAATATTTCAAATTGGCCTTTTGGCATCCCACACTTGTAATTTGAAGAGTTGTCTCTTTTTCTATAAAGGAGAAGTTTTATTCCAACCTTTCTCATCGATTGTTTATGCTAAAGTTATGCTGTCAAAATGACATTGTGAATTCAGCTTCAAGGAATGCTTACCTCCTAGAAATTAACCAATTTCATGTTTGAAAGACATTACCTAGTTGGATTCATGGCTATTTCTCATCCAGACTAGTAGATTGAGCCTTCAAGTGGAGAATTTTGGTGATGATTTTCAAGTTCTGAGTTGTTGGTGTGTCTACAGCTGAAAGTGTTTTTTATGAGAAACTTTTTGAATAATTAAAATATTGTTTTGGGTATTTTGGTAAAGTGATTCTTGGCACAAGGCATCCCTTTCCACAAGAGATTAGAATTTAATTCGAAGTCATTATTTTTTATATTGGAAAATCACACCTCTAGCAGGCCATACCATTCTTGTTGGTAATTGGAGTTCATGCCAAATAATTGAAGGTGGTTTGAAGTTGTTTCAACATTGCAACTTCGGCGCCTATCCTCCAGAGAGCCTTTGCACTTTGTTTCATCACATTTGGAGGTATATTGATGAAGTTATGAGCATTTATGTGGTTTTTTGTTTGTTGGTTGACATTTTTAGTATGCTAGTTTTTGTTATCAGACTTTAATAAGTTTAGTTTTTGGCTTCAATTTTAATGTTTGAGAGGTTTAAAACTTGGAAGATTCATCCTTCACACATTTGCATTCATTCTATCATTGTAACACTCGTAATTTGCAATTATCTTTGATTGTAGGTTTTGAATTAGTAGTACTAATCCAACCATTGTTGTTACTGCATTTACTTGTGAATTCTAATACAAATATTATAACCCCTAGATGGTTTACCACCAATGTGGAGGAAATTAATTTGTATTTACATCTATCATCCACTATCAAGTGGATAATTCCTACTATTGAGTGGATGCCCGTCATAGCAGATGAATTAGTTTGAATTGTTTTGTTTCATTTTCCCCCAACTTGATAAGTGGTAGTGTGGAAATTGTTCATGGATAGTTCATTTTCTCTTTCTTCTTCTAGTTGTATTTACTACAGTTATAATTCAGTTTCCTCTACCATATGTTAGTACCTCACCTGCTAAAGGATCTTGTGTGCACATTCTTGGCATTGATTTCTTTTCATTTGATTCCATTTTGATGTTAACACTAATACATTAGCGTTGTGTTGATTTGTGTTGTCAAAAATATGCAAAAAATTGGTAGGAATATTTCAAGATGATGCAATTCTAGTAAGTTCAATTGTTGTGGATGCTTCTCTAGTGATTCTTAATTTTGTGGATGTTTCTAGATTGTGCTCTATCTGTGTTGCATGTTTGCATTGATCAAGGTGATCATGATTGGTGATTTTCTTTTGTGTGTTCATGTTTTTCATGTTCATGGCTAACAAGGTAATTGTAGTGTGTTGTCAGTCTTCGTGGAATAATTTTTGAAGGTGTTTCATGTTTGATGTTTTTATTTTGGGTCTTCACTATGTTGTGGCTGACATTGGTTGATTCACATTGAAAATTATTTATTGTTTTGGGCCAACTGTTTGCATATGTTTTATTATTTTATTGAAGGAGACATGTAGTGATGTAAACTCTTGTTGCAAATGTATATAAGTGTTTTTTATTTCATTTGAAGGCATGCATGTGTATGAGATGTGTGAATAATTTCTTAATCATTAAAATGTAGAACTAGAGTGTGAAGAAGTGTTCATGTGCTTAACCAAAACTATAATTAGGCACTAACAGATGTTATTTTCTTAGTTCAAAATTCTATGGATGTAATTTGAATGTTTCTGTAAGATAGTGTGTCTTCCTTTGGGAAATAAGCCTTGTTCTAATTGAGCAATGAGCTCCAGGTAGTGTGCCTAAATGCATGTGCATTCCCCATTTCAATCTTTATACTTTTAACAAGGTATAATCTTTTGGACTAACCTCCACCATGGTTTTTCCCCTAATAGGGTTTCCACGTAAAAAATATTGGTGTTATGTGTGTTTTTGATGTGTTGGCGATTAATTCTTTCATGGTTATTAATTAGATTAGAGAATAAAGTTAATAATTTTATTAAGTTTGAATTTTTGTGACAACTGATTCACCCCCCTCTTAGTTGTTTGGCCTTGTGTTGTCAAGAAATGGTATTAGAGCAAGTTCCTTGTAAGAAGTTTAACAGCTTGAGGTGATTTGGGATGGTGACATACAAGAAGGATAGTTTGAGATTTGATGGAACAAATTATTCTCTATGGAATACTCAAATGGAGTGTCATCTAAGATGCATTGGTGAACCCTACTGGAACATTACCAGGAATAGGTATGTCATCCCATAGAATGGTCCTTCTATTTCTGTTGAGATTAAGGATCTTGAATATAATATTAGGGATAAGGAAGCATAGCTAAATTCTTTGACTGATTCTAAGATGACAAATGTTATGGATCTGAAGATTGCAGAAGAGATCTGGAAAAAGTTGGAAACCTTATATGAAGGTGATGCTCATGTGAAGATTGAAATATGAAATGTTAAGAATGGGTGATGATGAAAACATTACTTTTTTCATGCAAAGGGTAAATGAACTTGTGTGTAGTATCAGATGTGATGGTGAAAAATTGAATGAATAAGAGATTGTTGCTAAAGTGCTTATATTTTTCCTGTTGCATATAAAGCCAAAGCTATTGCTATTGAGGAGATCTAGATTGTGAAAAATGTAACTAGAGACATGTTGATTGGTAATCTTATTGATTTTGAGTTGATTGAATTTGGTGATGCTCTTCCTAAGATAAAATCTGCATTCAAGGCTACTATCTCCAGAAAAGATAAGCAGAGATATGATCTAGGAGAAAGTTCTTCTAGAAAGGTATTCAAGTATGAGGAGGAAATGAGAAAGATTGAAGAAGAAGAGAGAGAACTGGACTAGCTTGAAGTACTTATTATCAAAAGGGAAGCTAAAGGAGAAGGTAAGTGTAAAGAGAAATTTCCTATTAAATGTTTTTCTTGCAATAAGATAGGTCATTTTGCATCAAGGTTTCTGGAAAGAGTTCCTAATTCAAGACCTAACAACCCTAGATTTCAAAGAAAGTCTTATTATACTGCTAATGAAGGTGTGACAAATGATGAATCTAATAAAGGGAATGTCAGTGAGGATGAAAGGGTATTTATTGCTATCAAGTAAAATGATCCAACCCCTAATGAATCTGCTAGTTGCTCAAATGTGGAGAAAGCCCTAGCTACTCGAGTTGAAGAGAAAGATGAATGGGTGATTGATAGTGGATGCTCTCATCACATGACAAGTGATAAAAGCTAATTTGTGATCCTAGAAAATTATGATGGTGGTGTTGTAAGATTTGGTGATGAAAAATCTGGTGTAATCCATGGCAGAGGATACATTTCTCTCAATATTAAGAATAATATTGATGATGTTCTATATGTGTAAGGTTTGAAGCACAATCTCTTAAGTGTTTGACAGATGGTTGACAAGGGATAAAATCTTCAATTCAAGAATGGAAAGTGTAGAATATTGGGGAGTTCCAAAAATGTGATTGCTTTAGGTACAAAAACAAAAGGTAACATCTTTCACTTGAATGCTACTAGTAAAAGTTGTCTAATTGCTCAAGTTGATAAAAGTTAGTTGTGGCATAGGAGAATGTGTCATATAAACTTTGATAATATTATCAAGATAAGTTCTACTCATGCTATGAGAGATCTTCCTAAGTTGATGAAACCTACTAATGCTATATGCAAGGAATGTTAGTTAGGGAAGCAAACTAGAATTTTGTTCTAGAGAAAACAACATTGTTCAAATGAAGTATTCGAGCTTGTTCATATTGATTTTTGTGGCCCTTCTAGAATCAAAAGTTTACAAGGAGACATGTATTTCATGCTACTTATTGATGATTATTCTAGAATGGTGTGGGTTACTTTCTTAAGTGAGAAATCTAAAGCTCTGGAGAAGCTCAATATTTTTAAGGCTATGGTTGAGACAAAGACAGGTCTGAAGATTAAATGTCTAAGATTAGATAGAGGTGATGAATTCACTTCCAATGAGTTTAATTCTTTATGTGAAGAGCATGGGATAAAGAGACAATTATTGGCTTCACAAACCCCTCAACAAAATGGAGTTGTGGAAAGGAAGAATAGGACAATTCAAGATGCTACTAGGATTATGATGTTGGAAGGAAATGTTCCTCATATATATTGGAGAGAAGTTGTGAGTATTGTTGTTCACACTCTCAACCAGGTACAAGTCAAAGGTGATACTAGTAAGAGTCCTTTTAAGCTATGGTTTGGTCACAAGCCTACTGTTAGGTACTTCAAAATATTTGGGAGTAGATGCTTTATTAGAAGAGATGATGATATAGGAAAGTATGATACTAGGAGAGATGAAGGAATATTTCTTGGTTATTCTACTAAAAGCAAGGCCTACCAGTGCTACAATAAGAGATTCAAGAAAGTAGTTGAAAATGAAAATGTCAAGGTTGATGAAGACATAGTCAAACCATCCAAAACCTATGGATATGATTCAAATGATGAGAATGATAGTTCAAATAAAGGAAA
Organism: Sequoia sempervirens; assembly: GCA_007258455.2. Taxonomy (NCBI): domain Eukaryota; kingdom Viridiplantae; phylum Streptophyta; class Pinopsida; order Cupressales; family Cupressaceae; genus Sequoia; species Sequoia sempervirens. The sequence goes on along the minus strand of VDFB02379711.1, from coordinate 156,521,099 downwards.
GAAAGTTCAAACTTCAAATCAAGTTCAGATCATTCTAGTGAATTAGGAAAATAAAGAGAAGGAACTAGTGAAAGTGCAGAAGTGAGATCACAAGAGCCTGAAGTTCAAGAACATCCTAAGACTCCAAGGTATGTAAGACTAAATCATTCAGAATATCAGATCATAGGTGATAAGAACAAAGGTGCTCAAACTAAGAGAAAAATTGTAGAAGAATACTATTTGATTTCAAAGACTAAGCCTACTAGTGTGAATGAAGCACATAAAGATGAACATTGGGTGGAAGAAATGAAAGAAGAACTACAAAAAATTGAGAAGAATAATACGTGGATTCTTGTTCCTAGACCTAAGGAAAAAAAAGTAATTGGAACTAAATGGGTCTTTAGAAACAAATTGAATGAGCAAGGTGAATTTTTTAGAAACAAAGCAAGACTAGTGTGTAAAGGATATTCTTAGATGGAAGGAATTTACTTTGAAGAAACTTTTGATCCTGTTGCTAGGATTGAAGTTGTGAGACTATTTCTTGCTTATACTACTTACAAAAACTTCAAGGTTTATCAAATGGATGTCAAGTCAATGTTTTTAAATAGTGAACTGGAAGAAGAGGTGTATGTTGAGCAACCTGATGGATTTCAATTGACTAATCAGGAAGATATGGTTTGTTGGTTGAAGAAAGCATTGTATGGACTTAAGCAAGCCCCAAGAGCATGGTATTCCAGATTAGACAAGTATTTTTTGAAGGTTGGATTTAATAAAGGTAATGTTGATAGTAATATGTATTTCAAGATTTATGATGATAAAGATTTGATTGTTGAAGTATTTCTTGATGACATCATTTTTGGAGGAGATGATAGTTTGTGCATGAAGTTTTCTGATGAGATGCATAATGAGTTTGAGAAGTCTATGATTGGTGAGATGATATTATTTTTGGGATTCTAAATTACTCAACTAGATAAAAGGATCTTTATATCTCAGTCCAAGTATGTGAAATAATTGCTAAAGAAGTTTGGTATGGAAGATTCAAAGCCAGTTGGTACACCTATGGTGATTGGATGCAAGTTGACACAAGATGATGATTCCTTGAAAGCAAAACAAACTAGATACACAGATGATTGGTGGATTTCTCTATTTGACTCAAACTAGACCTGATATCATGAATGTTGTATGCAATGGTGCAAGATTTCAAGCTAATCCTAAGGAATCTCATGTGACTACTATGAAGAGGATTTTTAGATACGTGAAGGGGACAATTGATTTTGGCCTGTGGTATCCTAAAGATGATGATATTACTTTAAGTGTCCTTACTGATGCTGATTGGGAAGGATATATGAATGAGAGAAAGAGTACCAGTGGTGGTGCATTTTTATTGGGAAAGAAGTTGATTTCATGGTTAAGTAAGAAGTAGAATGCTATTTCTTTTTCTACTACAAAGGCAAAATACATCGTTGCTGCTAGCAATTGTACTCAAGTATTTTGGATGAAGTAGATGTTGAAAGATATCAGAGTTTTGTATGGAAAACCTATCGCTATATTCTATGATAATTCAAGTGCAATTAACATTTCTAAGAATCTGATACTACATTCAAAGACCAAGCATATATCTATCAAGTTTCACTTTTTGAGAGAGAAGGTGAGTGAAAGGGAAGTCAGACTAGAGTATGTACCTACTAAGGAACAAATTGTACATATATTTACCAATCATTTTCTTAAGGATACTTTTGAGTATCTCAGAGGGAATTTAGGGTTGATTACCCCTCCTAATCAGCACTAAGATGCATTGACTTGCATTAGTTTTTTCATTTCATAGTCATATCTTGATCTGAATTGTTTTTGTGGTGGCTAATACTTAGGGGGAGTAGTCAGATGTTTAGATATGTAGATTAGAGCTTGTGTGCATCTTTTTCATTAATGTCAAAGGGGGAGAAGAGAAATGTGAAAAACCTTGTGGGGAGAAGAGTCATGTGAAAGAGTTGAGGAGAAAAGATTCAAAACCTAAGGGGAAAAAGTGCTAAGAGTTAGTTGCATTGATGGTTTTTTTTCACATCATGTATTGCCATCAATTCCAAAGGGGTGAATTTTTTGATTTTGTGGTTGTGTTGATCATATGTTGTTTTCATTGATGTCAACACTATTGGAATTAATGCCTTAGAAGCTATATATGTCAAGGACATTGAGAAAATTGTAATAAATAAGTTGTAGGTTTTCAATGGTAAAGTGAAGTTCAGTCTGTTGGTGAGCTCAGTATGTTGATGATTAGAGGTTTTGGTTTAAACGATTTCTTCTCAATTATATCTAGTTTATCCACATCAAGTTTCAGAGATCCGCATGAAGATTTGATCGAGTTATGAGCAGTTGTGTTCTGACAGTTTTTCTGTTGCTTCAATTGGTGTTCTTGAAAGAAGATAATGTGATTCTAGTAAGTTCAATTGTTGTGGATGCTTATTTGGTAATAATTAATTTTTTTGGATGTTTCTAGATCATGCGCTACCTTTGTTGCCACATCTTCATTGATCGAGTTGCTTGCGATTGGTTATTTTCTCTTGCATGTTCATGGTCAAGGTAACTATAGTATGTTGTGGATCTTCATGGAATAATTTTTTAAGGTGTTTCATGTTTGAGTATTTTATTTTGGGTCTTCACTATGTTGTGGCCGACATTGGTCAATTCACATTCAAAATTATTTATTGTTTCAGGCTGATAGTTTGCATATTTTTTATTATTTTGTTGAAGCCAACATGTAGCGATGTAATCTCTTGTTGTAGATATATATAGCATTTATTTTTTTTTCATTTGAAGGCATGCAAGTGTATGAGATGTGAAAATAATGCCCTAATCATTTGAAGGAAAAAGAAAAGTGTGAAGAAGAGTGAGAAAAGTGTGAAGAAGTGTTCATGTGCTTAACTGAAACTATAATCAAGCATTAGCAGTTGCTATTTTCTCAATTCAAAATCCTACAGATGTAATTTGAATGTTTTTGTAAGATAGTGTGTCTTCCTTTGGGTAGTAATCCTTGTTGTAATTGAGTAGTGAGCTATAGGTAGTGTGCTTGAAAGCATGTGCATTCCCCATTTCATTCTTTATACTTATAACAGGGTGTAATCTTGTGGACTAACCTCCACTATGGTTTTTCCCCTAATATGGTTTCCACATAAAAAAATCTTGGTGTTATGTGTGTTTCTAATGTGTTGATGATTTTTTCTTTCATGGTTAATAATTATATCTGAGAATAAGGATAATAAGTTTACTAAGTTTGAATTTCTGTGACAATTGCTTCACCCCACCTCTCAGTTGTCTGCCCTTGTGTTTCCAAAAGATACCTCATCACTGTCCGAAATTTAAGGTAATTTTGAATAAAAAACCCAAAAGAAAATTTGAAATATTTTGAATTTGGAGCCAAGAGGGACTCATTCACCACCCATGGCGAATGGTTCCCTCCTTGGAATTGAAATTGGGTGTCAAGATTTTTCTTGCATTTAATGTTGTTTATTAGGTTTACATTAAAAATACACTTAATTAATCCTTATGAGTGTATAAAGAAGTCAAATAAAGAATAAGAAAGGTGTAAATAATGAAATTAAGCCTATAAAAGTGTGAAATCATGTTATAGGACTTTGCAACACCTCAAAATAGGACTTGATAAGTGATAAAGAGTGATTTTTAGGTGATTAGTAATGAATAGTGTCTAGAAAACTATAGAAATGTTTTACAACACTTCACAACACCTTCACAAGATGCCATTATTTGAATTTTAAAGACCTAGTGTGAATATTTAAGCCACATTACAACATTAAATCAAAGAAAAATGGACCAAGCATCATGAAGAAAGGTATAAATGACCAGGAAAATGTCCAAGGGGAAATTTTTCGATGGTACATTTAGCCCCCACTTTATTGAGAGGATGAAATTGCTTCAAACTCACATTAAAGTAGCCATGCATATCGATAAGGATCCCAGTACACTTATGTTAGCAAGATGGAATAAAAACAATCAAAAGGGATGATCAAGCTCCTGGGATGAATATCCCATGGGAAACTAAAGATAAGAACAAAGGAACACATATCTATGAAGAAAAGGGAGAATCAGATTAAGCTTCGATCATCTGTCCAACTAGTTGTGGATGAGATCTAGGCTATAATTGTGAGAAAAAGAGAATGCATACTCACTCTGGGGCAATGAGACTCATGGCAATCCACCGAGTGAGAAGGGAAAAAAGGTGAAATACATACACTATTTTCTATGCACTCATAAACACATAGGTGGCTATGGGGAAATTTATGCCACTGAATGGGCTTCCCACTCAACCATATCAAAGTTATAACTCCTGATAACTTTAACAAGGTGCTACAAGGTAAAATGTTTGTTCATGGTTCATGAGACAAAAAAAACTTTGTATGCTTAGAACTCATGAGCAAAGAGCAAGGTACCACAAGAATTCAAGTTGTGTTATGCAAGGTGATAAAGATGTAAAATGTAAAAATGAAAAAATGTAAAATGTAAAAGATGTTAAAAGGAGTCTTGTTAATTTCATGCAAGGTTTATCACTTAGCGAACATTGTGTCTAGTGTCTCCAAGAGAGGACCAATCAAAGAATAAAATATTCATAGCTTAGGGGATGCAATGTGTCGCATCAGGCCACTTAAGAGGAATGCAATATTCCTTGATAGATTACACTTATGAAGGAAATCACACCCAATGTCATTCAAAAAGTGAAAAAGACATCATATGAAGTGACAAGGCTACACTAAGAACCAAGAATGCAAATTAGTTATGCCAATGTATGCCCCCCACTTTAAAGAAATTGCTACACATTGTTCTGTGAGCAATTTCTTTAAAGTAGCGAAGGAAGAATGCATAAAGGAAAAATAATACATTAGAGCCAACTTGGAAAGCTTCTATGCTAAGTCATGTGTTTCCAAGTAAGGCTCCATCATGTAAATGAAAAAGAAAACAAAAGAAAGGAAGTTTTCCCCCCAAAAAGAACACACCAACCACATAAGGGATCTGTGGATTTGGGTCACCATGTTTTTTGTTGTAATGTTTTGAGTAAAGAGATTAGAACTATCATCATTCCCCAAAGCACATAGAACTAGAAGAATGACACAAAGAGAGCGAAAAAAAAAGAAAAAAAGGGTCCTTTTTGGGTCAACATGAAAGATACATTTTGGTCTCAACACTTTGCATCATCCCCAAAAGGAAAACACAAGCAAAAAAGAAAATGAAAAGGAAAAATATTTTGGGTCAACATGAAGGAGAAATTTCAGTCTTGATGCCTTGTGTCATCCCCAAAAGGAAAAATGCAAGAAAAAGATAAACAAAAAAGGAAAAGGGACCAATTGGGTCAACATGGAAGATACATAGGGTGTCTCTATGCTTTGTGTCATCCCCAAAGGGAAAAAACAAACAAAAGAGAAAAAGGTAATGGATGACATATAGAAGAATAGAGGTACAAATAGAGGAAGTGTACAAAGAGAGAAAACATCAAATGCATGTTATGGGGGAAGATGATATGCACATACAATCAAGGAAAAGGGAAAAATGAAAAAGAAAAAGGAAAATGAATATATAAGGCTAGCAAGGTAAATGCAAGTAACCCAATCTAACAAGTCATCTACCTTCCAATCATGTTTAGTGTAGTGCGAGGGTGGTTGGCTATCTAAAGGGAGAATTGCAAGTGTTGAACTAGGAGATGTACCAATTTCTTCACTTGGCATAGAAAATGTATCATTTAAGGTCATGGTAGATGAAAATAAAGTGTTTATATCATTATGCATTCTTCATCTATTTTTTGTGATCTCCTAATCATCATGTCATCCAGATGTATTACAATAGGAGGATGAAGGGTTATTTCCAAGGAAGGATGTATCCAAAGTTGTGAATGTTATATCAGTTCATTTTTGTGAGGGTTGGATTGTACTATCTTGGGGAAAGTTAGGAGGAAGAGGGTGATCATATATTGCTTCTGTCAAAGATGGAGGTTGGTTTTCTTTATTTTCTTCCATTTGATACTAATTAGCAAGGAGATGATGACAATGTCTACATTCCCTAGCATCGTGGTTTGGTTTTATTTTATTTTGAAGTTGTTGAGGTGTAAGAGTAGGTTGATCCATCATAGGTTCCTTTTCTCTCAAAGGGGAAAGAACAGAAGAAACTGAAGAAGATGGGTCAATAACTTTCTCTTTGGCTTTATACACTTGTTTAATGTAAGAAGACATGATAGGATTAGTTTCATTTTATATTAGGCATTTAAACAATGGAGGGGAAGTGTCTATGGTTGGGTTCTCATGAGGTGGTTTTGTTTGTTTTATTTTGGATTTAGGATGAAGCATAGTCTCATCTAGAATAGGAGCAGAAGTGGATGGGGACATGTTACAAAGAGAAAACTCGGCTATTCATTTGGCCTTAAACTTTTGGCAGGCTATGAAAAAGAAATCTTCAAGTGGGGTGATGGGTTTTGTAGCTAAGGACAAAAGGATTCTAAGGAAAAATTACCTTTATAGGATAATGGATTAAAGCCATGATGGTGTATAGTAAATATTTCATTACCATGCAAAAACTTCAAAAATTTGTGAACAACTAAGGGGACCACTTTCATCGAGCAGAGCCAAGGATGACCCAACCGTAGACAAAATTTATCTAATTGTGGAATAATAGAAAAAATTACCTCCAAAGTTTTGGTTCCTATCTATAATGGGAGTATGATTGATCCAATTGTAGGGAATGCATAACCAGTAAGTGTTTTAATCCATGCAATTGGTTTATTATAGTCACCTTGATAAAGCTCATATAACACTAAAAACTATTTCACGATCACATTTTGGCAATAGGTAGGATCTATTAATATTCCATTAGTGCGCTTATCTAGATTATTTCGACTATGTAAAGAGGAATATTAGGCATGGGGTTGGTAAAAATTTGTAAATTATGGTTAGGGGGTGCAATGGACTTATTGCCTTGATCATTGACACTCGCAATGGACAAACAACTTGAATCAATGAGGTCTTGAACTAAGAGTTTGAGATGCTTACATTGTTTGGTGTCATGGCCATTTTGGTGATTAAAATGGCAATAAGAATTTTGTTTAAAGGTGGATGGAAAAGTTTTGGTGGTATCAAGTGGTTTAATAGTAGGAAAAGTGATCATTTGTTGTTGGAGCAATTAGTTCATTGTATTATGGAGGGTATCAGGTAAGGGAGTAAATTGTTTCTTTGGGTCCCCATAGGTATAGGGAACCACTACTTTGATAGCTTCCACTTGACTTTGAATAGGTTGGGTTGGTTGTGGAGAAGGTAGATTGAACTGTACAAATCCTCTATTTGGTTTTCTAAAGTTTGGTGCATTGTTTTGGTTGGTTTGCTCAGACTTCTCACCTTGGTTATAAGTGGACTTTGAATCATGACTTGAAACCAAGTTATGGTAGTCACAAAGGGTTGTGAATAAATGCATAAACAAAGGAAATTTCATCATAGTTAACTTATCCTAAAGGTGAGTGTGCAAGTTTTCGATAAACATCTTTTATAGATGTGAATCAGGAATCTTGGGATTGATTTGAGCAAACAATGACTAATAACATGAAATGAAATCGGTTACTTTTTCATCTTCATTTTGTTTACATCATATTAAATCATCCATTGTATTTTTAGGAGTCATATGGACTTGGAAATGACTTATGAAGGCATTCACAAGTTCATTGCATGATCAGATTGAGTGATTGGGTAAGTTTTAAAACCACTCCAATGTAGTGTCCTTCAAGGTCCTAGGAAAAAGTTTGGCTAATAGCTTATCATCAAGGACAAAATCACTGCATAAGGCTATCTAAGCATGGACATGATTAATAGGGTTTCCTTTACCTCTATTTTTCTCAAACCTAGGCATTTCAATTCCTTGTGGCATTTGTGTGCATAAGATCTCTAAGGATAATGGACTACTATGAACATGATATGTTAGTAGAGCACTTTAACTTTGGCTAATGGTGGATATTTGTTATTGCATGGATGAAATGGTGTTAAATAGTTGTGTAATGATGGGATTGATGTAAGTGGTATGAGGTGGAAGGGAAAATGGTGATGAAGTGTATGTAATAATAGGGGAAGTGAAAGAGATGCTAAGAGGGGTGAATATGGAAAAAGGAATATGTGATGCCACAAGAGAACTAGAAATGATAGTTGGAATAATGAAAGGAGGAGTCACATGACTAACCTATTGCATAGTTGTTGTAACCTGAGGAGAGGTATAAGTTGGTATGGATGTTATGGTTGAAAGAGGAGGAATGTGAGGTCCTCCTTGGGTCACAACAATGTTTGTGGATTCAAAAGTAGAAGGAGCATGCTTATTGTATATCTCAATGATTTTTTTCATAATTTGTAATCCTTCATCACTTTCAATCAAATGATGAAGGTTTCCTATTGCAAGTATGGCAGTTGTGGAAATGTTTTCAAGGGATAAGTCTTGTTGTAAGTGTACAAAATCCTCATGAATACTAATGAATTTTTCTTGCAGAATGGAATTGTTTTGTTAGCCAACATTCATTGGATGGAAAGGTGAAGGCATAGTACTAGTAGTATCCATGCCTAATGCACCATTTTCCATACTAGGAGTAGGAGCTCTTGAGATCCAAAGGTCCACAACAAAAGTGCTATTGTGGAAATCCACGAGTCTAGAACTTCATCTCACTAAAGTATTATCAATGGGGCACCAAACACTCATACAATTACCACAAAAGATGGGATGAATGCAAATACAAGGTAATCTAGGAGTGAAAAATTCAAATAACAAAAATTTTGCAAATTGAAACAAAGAATAGAAAAGCATGAAATACCCATAAAATGCTTTAAAATGTTGTTTGAAATGTGTAGGTGGATTGATTCACCTAGGGTGGTGAATGAGTCGAGTTATGAGATTTTTTTTGTGTTCTTTAGAAAATTTAAAGTGATCTTAATGCTTTTCAGATGCAAACTAAGGATGCAAATGCAAACGAAGGAAATAAAACAATACCCTAATTGAATGTTGATGAAAATGAAACCTAGGATGCAAGATGTAATTGAAATCAAAAAGATAAGGTGCTCAATATGCAGGTTCATCAAAATAAACCATAGATTTTTGGGGCATGAGGTTTATAGGCTACTCTTGCACTCTTAGGATGTTTCACCTAAAAGGAGAGAGATAAACCTCATGAAAAATAAATTCGGTTCACTCAAATTAGGAAATTTATGATGTTATTAAGACTAAATGAGATGATTCAAATGCAACTAAGCTAAGTAATTAACTGATTATGAATGCAAAATCTAAGAAATATATAATGTTTGAAAAGATGACGTGATGTGCATGCATGAACTAGAACATAAATGAATGCAAAAAAAAAATGAGGAAGGCTAAATTAGAGTGCGCCTAGGAGTTTGATAAAGAAACTGGAGTGTCTTGAATGCTGACATAAATCACTAAAAATCAGTAGTGGGACACATTTGCCACTGCTGGGGAATTAGTCATGTTTCTGATGGAAACTTTTGAAAATAGGTTTTTGAGTGTCGGGATTCAAAATATGACAAAATTTGGATTTCCAACCTTAATATGGGACTCATTTGCAACTAATGGAAAATCAATCCTCTCCAAAATTTTGTTAAATCAGGGATGAATTATATAGCACTAGATTTGAGCTTGTCTTTTTGTCGGGTTGATGGAGTTAAATCTACATGAAATGGACTGTAGGTTGTCTCCAAGCTTGAAATAGGGTTGATTTGACTTCTTGACCACCTTTTAATGCCTAATTGCTTGATAAATTTGCATACACAAATCACAACCTTGTTGAAGAAATCTAAAGATATGTTAATGGATACTCCAAGATACTTTATTGATGCTTGATTGAATGATGCAAAGTAAATGCAAGTGAACTTGATGAATGTGAAGATAGTTGAATGATTTAGGTGAATGGGGATTCAAATGAGAAGAAAAACACTTATTTATACACACTTGTGCCTTAGTAATGCAATGATACCTCATCATAGGCCAACATAAGGTAATTTTGAATAAAAACTTGAAAGAAATTTTGAAATATTTTGAATTTGGACCCAAGATGGACTCATTTGCCACCCATGGCAAATGGGTCCCACCTTGGAGTTGAAAGTGGGTGTTGGGAATCTTCTTGCATTTAATGTTGTTTGTTGGGTTATTAAAAAATAACCTTAATTAAGCCTTATAAGGGTATAAAAGGGTCAAATAAAGCATAAGAAAGGTGTAAATAATGAAATTAAGCCTAGAAAAGTGTGAAATCTTGTTAAAAGACTTAACAAGACTTCAAAATAGGACTTGATAGGTGATGAAAAAGTGATTTTTAGGTGAATTGTAATGAATAAAGTCTAGACAAGTGTATAAATGTCTTACAAAACTTCACAACACCTTCACAAGATGTCATAATTTGGATTTTAAAGACCTAATGTGAATGTTTAAGCCACATTAAAAATTTAAATAAAAGAAAAATGGACCAAGCATCATGAAGAAAGGCCTAAAAGAACATGAAAATTTCCAAGGGGGCATTTTTCTATGGTACACAAAGGAAAACCTCTTGCCCTAACATCCAACATTTCTTCTTCTCTTCTTGTATGTTTGCAGATTTAGGCATCTTAAGGGATTAGAAACCATTGAATATTGTATTACAAAGTTATTGAAGACATATCCTTGTTGACCAAGTCAAAATATCCATTAAAAGTCACCTACAGTGCTGGCAATCAAACTTTTGAAAGTGGACACTTGTCGGGAACCAAAGTGGAGATCAAGGGATCCTATTGAAACTTTTGAATCTTTAGAAATTCAAAAGGGGACTCATTCTCCATTAGTGGTAGATTATTCATGTTGGTGATTTATCTAGCAGAACCCTACAATTATCTAAAGAGTATCCAACTCTTATAGTGAAGAAACACCAAGGTTAGGGGCCAACACGAGTCTAGGATTTGATTAATTTTACTCCTTCACTTCAGGCTCTATGAAACCTAGGAGGGTGATCCCAATTATGTTTTCATGGAGTGTATTCAATTAGTAACACATTTACACATTCCTATTTATTGTAAATAAAATCCATCCCACTAAAGATTTGGCAGATCTTGAAGTGAATGACTACTTACTTGCTAACAATAAGTGATATTCCTAATCGGTGTGCTATTCTTGATTTTTTTTTAAATGAATATTATTATTATTTTAAGTTCATGGCCAAGTGTGCTATTTTCTCATTTCTTATACAATATTTTCTAACAAACTAACCAGTGTTTCATCAATTGGAGCAATGGAGTCAAATATGTAAGAATCAGTAATATATGAACTACTCAATTTTGAGATAGGTGGACTATTTTCATACTGCTTTGCATTTATGAAAACTCACAATGCATAAAAAAACTCACTCCTTACAAATCTTAAGTAATTCCTTATAAAATCTATAACCCTCTTCAAGTATTTTAATCAACTCTTTGAGTTAAAGTTGAAAACAAAATCATACATTTAAATGGAACAATTGAAGGTAAATGATAACACCATTAGTATTTTTATTCATAACGTGTAAGAAATATATATAGGAGAGTATATTTTTCCAGACTAATATTTTTTGTGATATTAGTAGTTTCTATAGAACTAATTTTAGACAATTTAAGTTGAATTAATTGAATTCCCACTCAAAATTGAATTTTCCCTCAAAAGGGACTCATTCGCCACCCTTGGCGAATGGGCCCCACCAGATGGGACTCATTTGCCCAGCGTGGAAAATGGGTCCCACCAGTGGTTTTTGAAGGTGGGTTGTTGGGATGTGGATGAATTGAATGTTGTTTGTTGGGATTTAAGTGATTTCTTAGGTGAAATGGTCCTATAAATCAAAACTAATGGGTCTTAGGTTTCTATAAATGCTATTTTGAGGGATGAATAATGCAGTGGTACTCAAAAGTAAGTCTAGTTAGGTATGAAATTATCTCTTTTTCCAAGAGTGCCCAATTTTCTTTGCCACATTTAGCCCCCAGTTTAGTGCCCATATGAGTCTATGTGCATATGTAAGCTAAAGGACTCTAAAAAATGCACTTTATTACATAAAACTATTTTCGTTCAAAAGATGGGAGAATGAATCCCTTGGTGTAATTATCTACAAAACAACATCACTAGGAATCACATTCTAGAACACACGTTCATTAATTTCCCACAAATCCTTTTTTCTAACTCCTTGGAATCCAATTCGAGAATGGATGTATTCCCCCCTTGATTCAACATGCATTACAGAGGTGGAATCATGGTAGAAATCTAGCCACATTGAATAAGAAACATCATATCATAGAGCATTTACAAGTACTATTCCATGTAATGATAGATGATTGATGATGTTGAGTGTAGAATCATGATTCCAATGCATCAAATGACATAAAAAATGGATTTCCCTAGCTCCCATCATGTTCTTTTGAAAGAAAGATTCCTTATTAATTGTGATGGTAAAATAACCCTAAGTTAATGCATAAGAGTAAAAGTGATGAAAATAGGTTAAAAGAAGTAGAAGAAAGTAATTTGTCACTTACTATTGCAATTTACCTTCTTGTAGCTTGAGAGTGATGAGTGAGATGAGAAGATGTTGAGTAGACAGTATTACACACCTTTGCGGCTAGATGAGCTTTGTGAGTAGGTGGTGGACAATGAGTTGTATTGTGAGGTGAGTCGATTATGCAACTCTCGCCTTGTGATTTTGTAATAATTTAATGATTTTTAATGCATAGATAGGTTAATTTAGGATCGTAGAAAAAAATTTCGTAGAGTGTCCCCTTTTTCTCAAAGTGTCCCATTTGTTCGCAAAGTGTCACTTTTGTTCACAATGTATCTTGTTTTTTGCAAAGTGTCCCATTTCTTCATGAAATGTCTTGTTTCTTTGAAAAATGTCCTGAAAGGGTTCTAAAGTTTCTAGGGCCATTAGGAAAGTATACTAGATCTACTTTTTCACACTTTCATGATGAAATATGTAAAAATTAAAGAGATTAGATGAAGTTTAGAGTATTTTGTGATGATTTTGATAGGTGCATACTTGGTCATGATAGGGACTAGGGGGAGGCAACTTACTTTTCTGAGAGATTACACTCAAGCACTAGATCAAAAATAGAGACAAAGCATTTACAGACAATAGAAATCTATTGAGCATATCTGATGTCACCCATGAGATACCATGACACCATGCTTATGGCCTTGTGTGAGTGTTGGGACACTAATACTTGTAAATTTCATCTTCCTACCGAGGATATGACAATCACTCTCAAGGATGTACATCATATCCTTTGAGTTCCTATTTAGGGAGAGTGGGTATATTTATGGGGGGAACACTCATTCCATGAGAAAAAGGTGGATATACAGTATTGCTTGGGTGGACCTATTCATGATGAGCATGTTAGAGCATGGATTGAGCTTCCCATAATTCTCTATTCACGAGATCCTACTGTTAGATGGATTATGATACACATAATGGCTCCTATTCTCAATCTTGATGGACGACTGACACAATTAGATGGAGGATTGATACACTTGATTCAAGGGATGTACAAGCATAGGATAGTCTATTCTTGGGGCAGTTGCATCCTAGCAAACTTATATTATGATCTTGGTAGATTTGTGTTTTGATAGATTAATAGTATGGTGCATTGCACACTACTACAGGCGTGGTTCCTCAAGCATATCACATGCACTAGGCCTATCAAATTCCCTTGTGCTATAGCTGCAAGATATCTATGAGCATTCAAATATCCTTTGCGATGCCTATGGCAGTACAAATATTTACACTTTTGGAGGCTGAGGATTGATTGGTTGGAGATGAGATCTTATGGAGACCTTATGTACTCACTATACAATGGCCATATCCCATAGGACAACTAAGGAGGATGCAAATGGATAGGTTTTTAGCTAGGAGGCATGAATTATTGTATGACCTTTCTATTATGGATGAGTCATGCAACAGTTTAGCTAGGTATAGACACCACTAAAGGTGTGCCCCTTTAATAGGTGATCATTGGAAAGCGCCTAGAGGCCAAGTGATACAATTTAGCTTACTATAGATCATGTTTGTGAGAGTGATTTTGATGCTTCAAATAATGACCAACCACTAGTCTCCAATGTTGATGATGTTGGTAGCATAGATGAGAATGAGGAGTGGTGGTCAGTGAAATGACTAGCACCCATTTTCCCCATGGATGTCCCTATAGGTGATGAAGGACCAACACTAGATGAGGGAGATGAGCTAGAGGAGAGAGTAGAGGTATGATACAGGCCAACAAACATATTTATACTCAAATTTACACTCAAATTTAATGCAATATGGATTGAATATGGATGTAATATATCTAGATGCAATGTTTGAATACAAGAAACTAATAAGATTTATTGATTATTAATGCAAAACAAATGAAATGTGGATTGTTTGAAAACACATTGTGTAATACAAGAACACCTAGAAATGAATGCAAATTATAACAAAAATGCATGAAACTGAAAGTGTGCACCTAATATCTCAATGTAGACTAGAAATTGCTTCTAAAATGTTGTTGATATTGGATTTTAGGTCTGGTGGGACTCATTCACCATTTTGAGAAAATTAGTTCTAGTTTTGTGAAACTATTCCAGAGCTCATTTCAAACAAATGGGTATCCAAGAATGTAGAAAACAAAAATTGGGGATAGTAGTGGGAATCATTCACTACCCATGGTGAATGATTCCACTTTTGAATTACTAAAGATCCAAAGGTGGAAATAGGAGCCTTTGGTCTGCTCTTTCTACTTCTCTAGGTGTGTCTAATTCTGAAACTATTAGATTCAAGCCTGAAAGTGACATTTTTATGGGTATTTTAAATTATCCAATGAAGAGATGGCTTGAATTTTTTTTCAATGCAATCTTCAATGATTTATAATCCTCCAAGATACCTAAATCTACAAACACAGGAGAAGAGAAGAAGAAATGTTGAATGTTAGGGCATGGGGCTTTACCTTAGTCAAACCCATTTTAGATAATTAAACCAAAATAGAGAAAGAATGTAATGAAGCATGAAATAATGGATTCAATATCTTTCCATGATTTTTTATTTGAATTTTTGCAATAAAACATGAAGAATCTTCCCTTGAATGTCTGGAAATTGCTATCTTGATGACTTGAAATGGTGAAATCCTAACTTGCTTGACTTGAGATGGAAGAATGATGGATGGATAATGAATAATGATTATTATTTAGGTTTTAGAGACTTGATTTTATATGAAATTCACCTTATTTTCCTATAAATTGGATCCCTAAGGCCGACATGTAAAAATAACAAACTTAAAATTTAGTTTTTCTTGCTCTAAGGTAAAAAATGGCCCAAATGGGACTCATTTGCCACCTTGGGAAATTCAGCTCCACTTGGTAGGAACTCATTCACTACATATGGTGAATTATTCCCAAAGGGGTCCATTTGCCAGCTAGGTTGTTGTGGAATGTGTAAATTAGGTTTATATAGTGATTTTATCAGTTATTTCATCAAATATTGCCTCAAGATGTGCATAATATGGGGTAATAGCAGCCTATAAGTGATGATGTGAAATTAAATTAGGGATTGGGACACAAAATTCAATGTGAAAGTGTGATTAAATACACTTTACAAAATTAAAATGAGTTCCACTTAGCCTAGGAAGGCACAAGAACCAATGTGAATGTGCAAGACACATTACAAAATTAATTTAACATTAAGTTTATTTTACAAGCCTTCTAAATTGATGTGATAATGTTATTAAACACATTTTATAATGTTTAATTAGGGATACATAGGTTCATTAAGTCTAGAAAAGTGTGAAAGTCTTTTACAACACTTTACAACACATTTACAAGACATCGATAAAAGCATGTTATTCAATTTGCAAGGGTCCAAGACCTAGTGTGGATGCATAAAATGTCTCACAACACTAAATCAAGGCATTATTAAGTTCAATTTATCATGAATTATTTCCATGTTAAGAAACTTTCTTTTTTTCTATGCTACATTTAGCCCCCACTTTAGTGAGAGGATGAACTTGCTTGAAACTAACACTAAAGTAGACATTCAAGAAAGATCCAAGTGTACAAATGTAGATGAAAAAGAATGACAAAGATCAAGAAGGAATTCAAGCCCCCTAGGATACAAGATCCTAAGTCAAACCATCAAGATACATAATCATGCAATGGAAAGAAAGGAAAACGGGGTGGAAAAGATGCACTCACTCTGGGGCCACAAAACATTAGGTCGTTCGTGGGGTGAGATATCCGAAGGAAGTAGTTTAGTGATAAATTCATGCCAATGTGTCGGATTCCCATCGTATAATGAGAAAGTCATGAGCTAGTGTGTTGGCTTCCCATTATACAAACTATACCAAAGTTATGCTCCTGATAACAATAATAAGGCACCATAATGTAATAGTTTTTGTAAATGTTTTTGAATATGTGAAGAATTTTGTTAAAAGGGATTTTTCTTTGTTCAAGTAAGGTCTTCTTCTTAAGGAGCATTATTCCTAATGTGTCTAAGAGAGGACAAGTTATGGGTTCATATCATTATCCATTGGATGCCTCGTTTACATCAAGCCACTTTAGTTGATTGTTATTCCCTTGTCAAATTGTTATCCATGGGATGCTTTGTTTGCATCATGCCTCTTTAGTTGATCATCCACTCTTGGAAGGCATCAAACCCAATGACACCACCAAGGAGAGGAAATGCCACTAATTAAAGTAAATCACACAATGAAATTTTCAAAAAGATGTTGTCTATGTATGCCCCCACTTTAAAGTGGTTGCTACACTCAATTCTATGACCAATTGCTTTAAAGTAGAAGAGGATTATGAGAGCTTATCTAAAAACCCCTATGCCAATTCATATGTTTTCGATAAGTTGTGTCATAAAGATAGGGAGTATATCACATGTTAGTCAATCTTAAGACATGTCATCCACATCCCAAGCTAGATCTTATGCATTCATGAAAGGTTAACGATTAGCCAAAAAGAGACAACAACAAGTGACATATAGGGATGAGGCTTTCTAACTGTTTTCCCCCACCTAGTGTAGGAAAAATGTGAGCCTAGAGTAGATGATGGTATGCTACCCATTGCGATGGATGCAAAACATGCAATATTGAGAATGATATGATTCCACAACTATTGCATGGCAAGGAGCAACAACTAATGCTATTTATGTGGATAAGGAAACTAATTTTTTGCTTGATACATGTTTAATGAGATATCTATCAATTTAGGATGTACTAAGGGTAGATTTTTCTTGGGAGAGTCTTGTGTGATAGTATTGATGTTGAGTGAAGGTTTGTTGGAGGGGTTGATTGCTATGAAAGGAAAATCATGAAGACTACGATTTGGAAGAATGAGGTAGGGTGTATTGTGATATTGTTTCTTGGTTGATGGTGGGTAAATAATGCTAGGATTTTTAGGTGTGTCCAAAATGACTTCATAACACATAGGGGGAGGATTAATGGTTGGATTTTTTTGAGTATCAATATGGGTGATATGAGAAGAAGGATCTATTTGGTTTTCTACTTTCTCTAAGATATCATTCTTATGTGCCATAATATGGACCCTAGGAGGTGAGCTAATACATGTCATAATTGGATTTGGCAAGATAGCTTCATCACTCATAGGAGAGGAATCAAGAGAAGGATAACTAGGATTTTCATGGTTACTAATGATTGGAATTTTTGTTTAAATAGATCTTCCATCACAATATCTTCTAACACTAAACTATCATCTTCATGTGTAAAGAAGATAGTAGGAGAAGAAAAGTGTTGATTTTCATGATTATCTAGATTCACATGTCTTATAATGTCTTCTGGAGTAGGAGAGGTAGGATTGTCATAGCTCTCAATCACATCCTCCACAAAAATGTGTTTTTCATGATCTTTCACAATTTTATCCTTATTCACTTTAAAGGACTTTCACAAGTAGGGGAGGTGTTGGAAGATGAATGGGGACTAGGTAAGAAAGTGGCAATGATTTTAGCTTTGTGTGTCATAATGTTGTTGGAAGGGGGAGGAGAAGGAAGAAAAGAAAGACTTACATTATCTTCAATGATTGTGTCTTCTTTCATCAAGCTACCTTCATACCCAATGGGAGAGATGTTAGGAGAAGAATAATGATGATTATCATGATTATAGATGCATGTATCCTTTTGTGTCAAATATTTAGTGGATGATCTTAGTGAGAGGAAGTTATTAAGGGCTTCATATAACATGTCTAAATCATCACTACTAAAGGGCTTGTATGTTATGGTTTTTCTAAATTGAATCATTTTTTGAATTGGGTTGTTTCATTTTTTTGTTTTTTGTTTTCATTTGCTAATGAATCTGAACTAAATGAACCAAAAACTAATGCTGAAAATGAAAATTGAAAAAGTCTAAGTGTCATGAATGTAAAAAATACTTATTTCTAATGATTTAAAGGTAAGAGAAGCTATGCAAACATAAAATGGAATGTAAAGACATGATGAAATGAAACTTTTCAGATTTCAAAGTAATTTACTAATTGCACTATGCAATAATTTGAGAGATGAAAGATTGGAAATGCAAATGTGAATTTGAACAATGCATGAAATGAGTTAATGTAAGCTAAATCTAATGAAATGCATGGTATAGAAACTCAACCAACTAATATAGATAACTAATGGCAACAAACAAAAGCATAAAAGCAATATTTTTAGCTCTATAAAAGGTAGTTTTAGGGGTCAAAGGGGAAAAATTCGCCCAGGGTTGTGAATGAGTCCCAGTATGGAATTTTTTAAGAATTT
Organism: Sequoia sempervirens; assembly: GCA_007258455.2. Classification (NCBI taxonomy): domain Eukaryota; kingdom Viridiplantae; phylum Streptophyta; class Pinopsida; order Cupressales; family Cupressaceae; genus Sequoia; species Sequoia sempervirens. Next base: position 156,502,330 of record VDFB02379711.1, on the reverse strand, counting down.
TTAGAAATTTTGAGTGATTTTTATGTTTTCTAAGTTCTATGATGCAAACCTAAGTTAAAAATGTAGAATTTTAAAAAAAATTAAATGAATTTAGATGCAAAAAATGCAACCTAAATGCACTTTTTATGAATTCAAAATTTGAAACCTAGCATGCAAATTAACTAATGTAAACCCTAATGCAAATTCAATGCAAGGCTAGATCTATGATGAAGGACTTCAAATCAGAAAAGAGAAGTATTCGTAAGGCAAGTTCACCAAAAAGTAACAATGGATTTTTGGGCATGAGGCTTATAGGCTACTCTTGCACCATTAAGATGTTTCACCTAAAAGGATAGAGATAAACCTCACAAAAAATCAATATGGTTCACTCAAATTAGGAAGTGGATGATGTTGTTAAGGCTAAATGAGATGATCTAAGTGCAACTAAATGAACTTTTTGATTGATTAAGAATACAAAACCTAAGAAATGTGTAATATTTGTAAAAATCTTAAAAGGGTGAATGAAAATGAAAATTTAACTATTTAAAGAAACTTATTTTTAGAATATGTGCACCTGTAAATTTGAAAAGGACTGGAAAGCCATATGGAAATCTAAAAATACTGACTTTTGAGTTTATTGGTACTCATTCGCCACCTTGGGCGAATCAATCCAAGGTCAAGGTTTTTCTACCTAGAAACTATTTTTTGCCAATTAGGTGCCTGAATCTACATCTAACTCAAAAGGTCACCTCATGAGGGACTCATTCTCCATGCATGTAAAATCAGTCCACTTCATTTTTTTGTGATTTTAAGTTTTTGTTCTACACCTTGACACCTGTATAACACTTTTTAATGGAAACTTGTATGATCTTGGAAAATTCCTACAAAATAGCTTAAAATTGTTTGTCTAGTGGGGATTTTTCCTTGGTTAAACCCCTAGTTGGGTAATTAAACCTTAAATAGAGAAAAATATACATAAAATCCTAGCCTTAAGTGTGTTAAAGACTAGGAAAATACGAAGTGTGTAAAAACCCTATTCTATTGTACTAGAATAAGAAATAAAAATGTGATTTGAGTGATGAAAGATCTCAATCATAGAAATCCTACAACACATCCAAAATGGAGATAAAATGATATGCAAATGTAATGTAAACCTTAATATGAAGATAGAGAAGAAATGGAAGATGGAATCACTTTAAAAACAAGCCTTTAGGTGTGATTTGATGGCTAGTTGTGTCTCCTCAACCTAGAGTTCTCCATGATTCATAATAGGAATCCATCATCTACCCTTTGAAATGTCGAATATTGATCAAAAAGTGAGCTTCAAGACCTACAAAAACCCTAGTTTGTTTCCCTAAAACTTCAACTTTACTAATGAAACCTGTTGTAGAAGAATTGACTTTAGAATTTTGCTTTTGTGAAATGACTAAAAGATGTGTAAAAAGACTTAAAATTAGTATTTATAAAAAAAACTTAATTTTCCAATTATTTAGACCTAAGATGCTGACATTCACCAAAAAATTAAGTTGAATTAATTGAATTCCTACTCAAAAATGAATTTTCCCTCAAAAGTCACTCATTCACCACCCTTGGTGAATTTGTCCTACTAGAGGGGACTCATTCACCCAAGGTGGTGAATGGATCCCACCATTGGTTTTCAAGGGTGGGTTTTTAGGATATGGATGAATTGAATGCTATTTGTTAGGATTTAAGTGATTTCTTAAGTAAAACAAGCCTCTAGATAAAAAATAAAGGGTCTTAAGGGCCTATAAATGCTATTTTAAAGGATGAATAATGCAAAGGTACTAAAAAGTAGGTCTAATTAGGCATGAAGCTTTCTCTTTTTTAAGATTATCCAATTTTCTACACCATAGTATCAACTTCTTTCTCAGGGAACTCTCCTCAAACTCAAGAAAACTCAATCTCATAGATGTTTGGAGCAACCTAATAGACTATTCGTACTTACTCATCCTCTTAGTGATAAGAACCAAAAGACCTCTACCAATTCTTCTCTTGGAATTGAAATCAATTGTTAGTTTATGAATGATAAATATGGCCATGCAAGTGTTCCAACCATTAATTAAGAAAGCTTGTATGCGTGAGCTAACAATAGTTAGCTTTGATCCTTTTAATCTTAATCATTGATAATGTTTTAAAAGATATAAATAAATGGGTAGACTATTATGCAATCACTTACAATTAAGTTTTAATTATGCTTTTAATGCTCTTTCAAATCAAAAAATCCCTGAGTAGATATACATCCACTCTGTACATAACATTAATTAAAACTATTCATGTTATAATTACTCACTTACCCATGGGAATTAAATCACATATATTTCTCGGTAGAAAAATAATAGAGAATGATCTTGATTTTATCTCAAAATATCAGTTCATACATTACCCTAGTTTGTTTTCACCATTTCCACATGTATCAATAACTACCAGGATTGGCAATCAAAATCTCAAGTATGTGCCTTAGAGAAAAAAGTTAAAAATAACACCATTTAGAAATAGTACCTTCTCAGCCAAGTTTAGAAGTATTCCAACTTTATTAGAGCCCATTGGAGCCTTTTAGAAAGTCCACATGGCACTTGCCCACTTGCCTATTACAAAATATAGGACATGGGCAAGGCCCTCACGGGAGTGGTCAAGATTATCCCACGTCACCTACCATCGACTGTCAATTTCATCTCTTATGAAACAAAAATCCATCCTTAAAGCTTAGCAGGTCCCACAAAAATGTTAGGTGTCACATCACCCACTAGCCCTTGTGATTATCTTTCCTTACTACTGTAGACAGACGGGCACATGGGGAATGACTCATATTAAAACCTGTGTCATGACATCACCATTGATCCTCCTTTAAACTATATCCACTAGCCCTATGGTGACTCAAGTCCCACCATCTAGCAATACATTGTTTCCATCACCCACTAGCCTGTGTCTATAAAATAACATGAAATAAATCAAGACAAGCATGCGGGGAGTGGTAGAGATGTGGCCATGTCTTCAATCCTACACTAGTTGATCTTCTTCGAAAAGTGCTAGACATCTTCACCAAGGAAACTGAGCCCACCAACATAATAAACACATGGTCAATGCTTGCTAGCATGTGTGAATAAAATAAGAAGAAACAATCTAGTGAGGGCATACAGGGAATGGCTAGGATTAATTCCCCACAATCAATCGACCATCATGAAGTTCCATTTTTGCAGATGCCACAAAATTTAATCATAAAAGGGGGCCATCTCTAGGCAGATGGGATATTAAACCATAAGAACAAAGGCTAAGGTTTTTAAAAATATTAAAATCAAGCCTCGACCAGAGGAAAATTTGACACTTAAAAGGACCAAGTAGATCGATGAACCTAGACAAGGGGCTAGTGAATACATGAATTTAATGGCATAAGTGGTAACTCAAACAACTATAAATTAAGAATATCGAGTCAATGTAAAAATAAGACAACCAAGAGTTTTTTGATTCATAGGCCAATTGTGGGAGGTTTTATGAATATAAAACCTTAAAATAGTCATGAGGATATGATCTAAAATAAAAAAGGAATTCCCAGGCTAGAATTTGCACAATTTTAGGGTGGTCCAACCAAGAAATTTATTAAGAGTTTCCATCAAGCCCCACTAGTAGGCCTAACAAAGGTTTTTTGCCATTTTTTATACACATTTGTCTGAAACAGGCTCCAGAATAGTTTCTTAGATCTAGGACTAATTCACCTAGAATGGAAAATGAGTCCCTATAATCCAAATTTACAACACTAACAACATTTAAAAATTCATTTGCGGTATACATAAATATCTCAGGTGCACACATACAGTTTCATCCTTTTTTATTACAGTTTACTATTCATTTCTAGGTCTTTTCACATATCACAATGTGTTTTCCGAAAACTTGCATTTTCTTAGTTTTCACTTAATAATCAATATATTTCTTTATTTTTCTACATTTAGATAATCTCATCTAGGAAAATTTATATATATTTCCATCCTAATTGCATTATTTTGAGTGAAAGACCTAGATTTTGGGGTTTATCTCTCTACTTTAGGTGAAAAACCCTAATTGAGCAAGAGAGTCATAGCACCCTACACAAAAAAATCTATGGTTCATTTTGGAAAATCTGCTTTTTGAACATCTTTTCTAATTTGGAGTCCACCATCATCCTAGAATTAGCTTGCATTGCATTTTTCTTTAGATAAATTACATTCTATGGTTTCAAATTTTGCATTAGTGAAAGTGCATATAGATTGCATTTTTGCATCTACAATCATTTAAATTTTATAAAATTCTACAATTGAATCTTATTTTTGCATCATAGAGCACAAAAAAAATCCAAATCACTCAAAAATTTCTAAAAATTCTAAAAGAATTCCCTATTGGAACTCATTCGCAACCTTGGGTGAATTAGTCCCTTTTCAACATTGAAACTACCTATTATGGATTTGAAAACCCTCTTTCTGCATTTTTATTTCCTACCATTACCTACTTGTATCAATTAGTTGAGTTTCTATAACATGCATTTCATTATATCTAGCTTAAATTAGCTCATTTCATGCATTGTTTAATTTCACATTTACATTTCCAACATTTCATCTTTCAGATTGTTGCATACCGTAATCAGCAAATTACTTTGTTTTACATCTGAAAATTGCATTGCACTTTATTTAGTTCTTCATAGCATGTTTTCTTTCAAAATATGTGGCTTTTATTTTGTCAATAATGGATTATACGAATACAAAATTCCTTCTTATGAGTTCAATTTTGGTTAAAAAAATCAAATCCTTAAAAATATATTAGTCATAGTTTTGATCAAACCATTGATACAATCATTAACATTATATTGCCCATTGTTGAGGATGGTAGTGTAGAAAATCATATCAATCATACTTGTTCTTCTCTTGATACGTCTCCTATTAGTGATGAAAGTATCTTGGTGAAATAATATACAAGCATTGAGGGACTTGATTGTCCTCCTCATCCCCCCTTGGAATATATTAGACAACAAGAAGATGAGATCATAGAAACATTTCTACCCATCACCTTACCTAGTCTTCATAACCATGACAAGAAAAAAATTCCTTCTCCTAATGTCCCACCTCTATGCAAATAAGATAAGTTGATGTTAGAAGATATACCTATTAAGAGTCATGAGAATCTTGACCCTCCCTTCCCTCATGCTCCTACCATTTGGGACAATCTATTTGACAACCATAGTGGTCCTTCTCTTGATGGCTCCCCCACTTGTGATGAAGCTACTTTATAAACTCCAAACTTGGATGAACATATGACAACTAGGGTAGATAACATGGCAAAAGAAAATTATAGCTTAAAGATAATGGACACCCAGCTAACACCTCCTAATCATCCCACTCTTGATAATCCCATCATTGATCATTCCACTACTTGTGATGCAGTCATTTAGAAGAACCAATCCATGAATATCAAGAACATTTTCTTTGTAGTCATTATAAAATCTCTCCTTCTATGGAGAATATCATGGTGCTAGAAAAAGGAAACAATAATATAATATCTCTTCCTTCAATAAACAAGTGATTCTCGATTGCCCTTTATTAGAGATACATCACACAAGGATCATTGAGGTTATGAATGTGCAAGTGTCCATTAGATCACCCTCAATCAATGGACCTCATACATATCCCATGAGACATCCTAACAATCCTCTAATTCTCTACCCACCTTCACACAAACAACAAACTCAAAATAAACCTAAACTTTTCCTTTACCCTTCTAAGAATAATGTTTCATAGCAACTGATTCATAATACCATTTCTCATGTGTATAACACTTGAAACAATCTATAACCACCTCAACCAACTCCAGCATCCTTATCATTGCCTAATCCTATCCTACCTAACCCTTTCTTGCTAGGACGAAAGGAGTATGATCTTGTCAAGCAACTTAAGAATACTCCTAGTCAATCAAACATTCAACTTGATTCTTTATCTATTAAGGGATTTGACAATTTTGAAAAGAAACTACTTAGGGTAATAATTATACCTCTTATAGTTGGAGTGGCCACATTGAATACACCAATTCATGTTATGCCTTATAAAATTTCATGTAATCTTATCTTAGGAAAAATGTGGATTCATCCAATGAAAGGGGTTCCCTCTACTCTTCATTGTAAAATGAAATACATCTACAACAACATAGTCCACAAACTTGACATTGATCATGAGCATTATAGTGTCTTGCAACTTGAGAAAAAAAAAAAATCCCTTGAACACATCAACATCAACCATAGAGGTAGAACTTGTTCAACAAAAACACAAACAACATATTGAACAAGTCACAAAGCTATTAGAAGATGATTGGGGTTCCTTAGATTTCAAACATACATTCATGGACGAATACACAATCATACACAAAAAATTAAAATAGGGGAAATGAAAAAGCAGAAAACCCTTCAAAAGCATCTACCTCAACCACTTTAGACAACAAAACAAGCCAGATGATCACCATTAATGATGTTGGTCACCAACCACCACCCGATCCAAAAGCAATGAAAAAGCTTTATGGAAAAGCTTATGAACTTATGAAACAACTTAGCTACAGTGTAAAAGGGTGTGGTGCTAATGAACAAGCTATCCATCACCCTATATATCCTCTCACACAACAAACAACTCATGGTCTTGGTTATTTCCCTTTGATAAAAATCACCAAGCCTTCACTCCATATCAACACCATCACAAACAATTCATCAAATCCAACCTTAACCATAGTGCATCCTGAATTGATTGACACTAGTGGTCTTGATCATTCTCCTTTACAAGCAATCAAACAAACAAATACACCTTTGCTTAATGTCAACGTCATCTCACAAAAAACTAATGATTTTCATTCGTTAGATTTTCCACCCTCCTATAAAGGAGAAAAAAATTCTCAAAATCTATAGAGTCTTGCATAGGTATGGGAACTAATACTAAGCAAGATGTATCTTTCAAGCAAACCATAATAACATCTTCTACCATTGATCAAGAGGGTGTCTTGTTGAGACTTCTTCAAGATCACTTGATCTCTCTCCCTCCTAGAACTCAAAGGAAATGCTACTACAACAATTCATTTTGCACATATCATAGAGTTCACAGCCATTCCACTAATGAATACAAGGCTTTGATCAATAAAATTCAACATCTTAAGGAGTTTGGGGTTCTCCCCTATGTGGGGGTACCTAATTCCTCTAATTGATATTTATTTTCACTCCAACATGAATTCCATTAATCATTTCAGCTCACTCTTTTCCTACACTAAGTGGGGGAAAGGGGGTTTGATAGCCTTGTCCTCGTATGTCACTTGGTGTTTCCTCTTTTGGATAGTTTTTAACCTTTCATGCACATATAAGAGTAAGCTTGGGATGTGGATGACATGCCTTAAGTTGGATCAAATGTGATATATTACCTTTTTCATGGCATAGCTTCTCAAAAACATATGACTTGGCATAGGGCTTTCAGAGTAATCTCTCATGTTCCCCTTCTTCTACTTTAAAGAATTTGCTCATAGTACTACTGCTCGCAACTACTTTAAAGTGGGGGCATATATCACCACTCACATTTCATTATGTGATTTATTTCTTCTTGCAATGTGTTCTTTTCTTGGTAGGGTCATTGGGCTTGATTCCCTCCAAGAGCGTGATATTTCTTTGACTTGTCCTCTCTTGGAGATATTAGGCATGATGCTCCCTAAGAAGAAGACCTTACTTGAACAAAGAAAAATCCCCTTTAACAAAATCTCTGCATGACATTCAAAAAAAATTACAAAAAGCATTTTCATTGTGGAACCTTATCAAAATTTATCAGGAGCATTAATTTTTTATGGTTTGTATAATGGGAAGTTGACACACTAGCATGAATTTCTCATTATAAGGCGGGAAGCTGACAAATTGGCATGAATTTCTCACTAAATCACTTCTTTGGGACATCTCACCTCGCAGACGACCTGCTGTTCTATGGCCCTAGAGTGAGTGCATCTTTTCCACCCTATTTTTCTTTCCTTTAGTTCTTGTCATTTCATGATTGTGTATCTTGATGATTTGACTCAAGATCTTGGATCATGGGGGCTTAACTTCCTTTTTCATCTACATCTATACATTCATATCTCTCTTGAATGTTTACTTTAGTGTGAGTTTGAAGCAAGTTCATCCTCTCACTAAAGTGGGGGCTAAAAGTACCATAGAAAAAAGTATTATTTCTTGATTTGGGAATAATTGATGATAAATTGGACTTAATGAGACCTTGATTCAGTGTTGTGAGGTGTTTTACGCATCCACACTAGGTCTTGGACCCTTGCAAATTGAATAAAATGAATTTATCAATGTCTTGCAGAGGTGTTGTAAAGTGTTATAGAAAATTTTCACGCTTCTTTAGAATTAATGAACTTGTTTTCCCCTAATTTAAAATTATAAAATGCATTTAATTGTATTTTTACATCAATCTAGAAGGATTGTGAAACAAACTTGATGATAATCTAGTGTTGTAATGTTTCTTACACATTCACATTGTATGTTGTTCCTTTCTAGGCTAAGTGGACCTCATTTTAGTGTTGTAAAGTGTATTTAATCACACTTTCACATTGAATTTTGTTTCCAAAGCCATAATTTACCTTTACATCATCATTAATAGGCCTTTATGACCCCATATTGTGCATCCTGAGGCATAATTTGATCAAATACCTGATGAAATCAACATAAGAACAAAAATTCCTCATTCCCCAACATTCAAGTTGTCAAAAGGACACCTCTGGGACTAATTTTCTATTCTAGGAAAATGAGTCACTGCCAAGTGGGACTGATTTTCCCAAGGTGGTGAATTAGTCCCATTTGGGTCATTTTTGAGTTAAATTGAGAGGGAAATTTTGTAATTTAAGTTTATTTTTCTTTCATGTCGGCCTTAGGGTCCAATTAATGGTAAAATAAGGTGAATTACCTATAAATATAAGTCTCTAAACCCTAATTTACATATCTTAACACATTCATCTTATTCATCATCTATGTTTATCTCAAGTCACCAAGATAACATTTTTCACACATTCAAGGGAAAATTATTTATGTTGTAGCAATCCAAGATAAATCATCATGGAAAGGTATTAATCCCTAAATTTCATGTTCATTATTCATATTATTTCTTCATTTGGTTTAATTACCTAAAAGGGGTTTGACCAAGGCAAACCCCCATGCCCTAACATCCAACATTTCTCCTTCTCTTTTTGTGTGTTTACAAATTTAGGAATCTTGGGGGATTAGAATAATTGAATATTATATTTCAAAGTTTTTAAATATATCTCCTTGTTGACCAAATCAAAATATCCATTAAAATTCAACTACAGTGCAAAATATTAGACTTTTGGAAGTGGACACCTGTCGAGAACTGAAGTGTAGAATGAGGGCTCCTATTTTCACTATTGAATCTTTAGAAATTAAAAAGTGGAATCATTCCCCATTACTGGTGAATGAGTCCCACTTCTAGGCCTGAAATAGGTTTTTTGTAGTGTTGGATACCCATTTGTTTGAAATAGGCTCAAGAATAATTTCTCAGATCTAGGACTAATTCGCCCAAAATGGCGAATGAGTCCTCGTAACCCAAATTTATAGCATCAATAGCATTTCAAAATTCATTTCTAGTCTACAAAAATATCTCAAGTGCATACATTCATTTTCATCCTTTTTTGTTACAATTTAGTATTCATTTCTAGGTCTTTTCGCATATCACAATGTGTTTTCCAACAATTTGCATTTTCTTAGTTTTCACTTAAAAATCAATATATTTCTTTAGTTTTATACATTTATATCATCTCATATAGGCATATTTTATTTACATTTCCATTATACTTTCATTATTTTGAGTGAAAAACCCTAATTGAGCAAGAGAGTCATAGCACCGTATGCAAAAAAAAATATGGTTCATCCGAAATTCCACATAGTAATATAATAAATGACCCTAATACATAGTCATTTCCCTCTAGGGGAAGGAAAAATATCTCGTGTTTCCTTCAAAATTTGGTTAGGTGGAGTGCCTATTGGTTCTCTTATCTTTCAAACACACTCATTAGTTCTCCTCTCTTCACTTTGGACCTTCAACTAATGCAATACAAATTAAAGATGTTAATACATATAAATTGAAATGTGGAATGAAATATAAAAAAATATAATCACTCATAAGATACATATAGTCATCATGCACATTTACAACATTACCACATCCATGATCTGGAGTGACAACCACCTATAGTAACCATCAAGATAGAAATTAAACTACATAAAAGTATCATGAAAATTTTCTATAATAGACCATAAAAGAGAAAATATAATTTCAAATTGACTAATCTATTGCATACCTCTCTCAATGGATCATAATTGGCTATTGCTGCAACAAATCCATGGTGCATTGTACCAGCATCATCACCAAGGTTGTTTGATGTCAACAACTGCAAATGAAAAAAATATATCTAACAATAATATAAACAACTTAATGTAGGCCCTTTATTACTGCCATAAATGAAAGAGTAAATGGTTGGCCTTATTTGTGACTATAGTATAGTGCTTATAGATCATAGAATGGTGAAAGTACTAAGTCCACTAGGATAGTCCAAACTCTTGTAAATGCCAAAGTTTAGTACTCATTGAGATTCATATTGTATATGCTAATGAACTAATGCTAATGAGGGCATGTTTTCAACATAGTGATAATGCCACAATGAAGTTCACATGAATGAATTGAGGATTACTATGTTACTAGAAAAGTTTGGAGGGATAATGGAACATACGATGAATTTGAAAGTGTCTAGGGTTTTACTATAGCACATGAAGTTGGTTGTTGAGGTGTGCAGTAGTAATGGAGAAGAAAACTTTGGTCAATAATGAGTGGAAGGAAATGTTTTTTCTAACGATATATAGGATAATATTTGGATGGAGGTGCTATAGAATAGAAGGGATAAAGATACAAGACCAACAGGGGATAATGGAACATATGGTGAAATAATAGAGGGTACATTAGGATGGGAGTCAAATGCAATAATGGAACATGGGTGGACTATAATAGATTAATGGGATGGGCTAGGATGGGATAAAAAAACATAGCATGAACTATTAGAGGTTAATGGGATGGGATTAGAAGGGAATAAAGGAACATAGGGTGAATTAGGGAAAGATAGTGGGACAAGACCAAGAGGGGATAATGGAACATCAGGTGAAATAAGAGAGGGTAATGGGATGGGAATAGAAGGGGTTAATGGAACATAGGATGGACTATTATAGATTTATGGGATGGGCTAGGATCGGATAACAAAATATAGGGTGGAAAATTAGAGGTTAATGGGATACAATTAGTAGGGAATAATGCAACATCGGGTGAATTAGGAGGTGTCTAGGATTTCACTATAGTACATGAAGTGTGAACTTGACCTATGTGTAGTAATAATAGAGAAGAGTTATCTAGGATGAAATGTGGATAAAGATGGTATAACATAGAATGGATAAAGGAACATAGGGTGGAACATAGGAGATCATGGAACATCTAGGGTGAAATAATAATGGGTACAATATGATGGGAGTAGAAGGGAATAATGACACATAGGATGGACTAGAATATATTAGTGGGATGGGTTTGGAGGGGATCATGGAAAATAGGGTGAAATATAATTTGTTAATGGGATGGGATTAATAAGGAATAAAGGAACAAAAAGTGAATTAGGAGAATATAATGTGACACAATCAAGAGGGGATGATGGAACACAGGATGAACTAGTAGAGATTAATTGGATGAGCTAGGATGGGATAATAAAGCGATTTCATAGTGAAATATACTAGAGGTTAATGGGAAATAATTAGGAGGGAATATTAGACCATAAGTGAATTAGGCGGTGTCTAAGGTTTGAATATAGGACATGAAGTGGGAACTTGAGGTGTGTAGTAATAATGTATTAGATATTTGGTCACTAATGAGTAGAAGGAAAGGTTTCTTGTAACGATATGTGTATAAGATGAAATATGAAGGAAGCTGATATAATATATAAGGTGTTAAAGATTGGAATATGTGATATAAAATGGTTAAAATATGCATGATGAAAGGAATGTTTCAAGAATGAGATGGAAATTGAGTGGTAAATATAATTAGGATCTTACAATACCAACCAATGTTTGTGCTTCTCGTCAAATTTTTAGATTTGTACACGAAAAAATTATGAAAACTCGCTAACATTGTTTCACCATTACTGAATAAAGGCTACTTGAGTGAGTTTTGTTTGAGGACATGAATTGTGATGTGTGGAGGTCAAAGCTCCACTAGGAATCTATTTGAGATCCAAAGCATGTTATTTGAGGTCAAGAATGAATAAGGGTCTACAGGAATGGAGCATGTCATGAACACTCTGACCCTGAAATTTTGTCTTATTGATATTCAACTAATTTAGTTATTCTTAAATTTTAAAATATAATTTAATAATCATATTAAATGAACTTGGGTATGTGCAGGATCACATGGAAAAAATAGGCCCTTAAGTGGCAAAAAGTTCAAAAAAATCAAAGTTAGGCAACTTGACGTAAAAAATTGAATAAATTATATATATTATTTCAAAAATATGTAAGAATAGAATCTGTAGAAAATTGAATGTAGTTTTTAAACTACTAGGTTTTTTTTTAATCTATTTGGTGAAAATTTGAAATTTCAATGTAGTAGTACTTAAATTTCAGGGATAAAAATAAGTAGGTGTTTGTTTGACCACCCTAACCACAATAAAATGATAATATTATTTTATAATATTTTAGATATAAGTAGAGGAATCATGTTCCAATGTGCTGCATATGTTTTGTAATTTTTTTCCAATTAAATAATTAATTATGATTTTTTATTACAAATTTTTAAAAATATAAAAACTCGCATGTCTGACCACATTAACTTGGTCAAAACTTCAAGAAATTCAATTTTTATTTTTTTAATACTACAATATGCAAAGCATAGAATGTGGCACATGTTTTGGATTCAAAAAATGTGATACCGTTTGAAAGCTATAGATGTTTTTCAATCATCATATCAATTAGGACTTTACTCATAATTTGAATAGAAAATGAATAATAATTACTTATTAAATTCAAATTAAAGCATAATTTATGTTGGTGGAAAGATGAGAATCTCCTTTAAAAACCCTTTTTTGTTTCATCAAGTTTGGGTAAAAAAAAGTCATTAACTACATACCCATCATATTGCCATTTTTTGGCCCATCACAATCCTGTACATACCCACTTGCTAAATTTTACCTGAGTGTCAATGCCGAATGTATTATTAAGAAAATCATCTATGAAATCCATCACCTTTGCAACTGATGTAGGTTGTGTAGCTAAATCCTGAGCACTTTGATAATTGTACATGCACACAACACCACAAGCACCACAATGGTGGGGTGGAGCTTGGGGCCTACATGTCTCCTCCACATCAAGCTCTACTAGAGGCCTCACACATTGTATAATGGTCTATGTGAGCAAGTTAATCCACTCCAGCATGTCCACCTTTGCATTGTCCTTAACAATGGAAGGAATAGCGACATGCTCCACCATGGGTTTGGCCAAGGGTTTCAGTGCCAACTATGGATTACATTGTGCAACAGGTTTGTCATGTGTGGAGCCCCCACCTCTACCCTAAAAGTCTAAGATGTCAAAATAATTTGGCATCTTATTAAGCACAAACTCACAATAGGGTTTCTTCAAAAAGTATTGTGGTACCTCATGCTTATTGCATGGAGGTTGGTCAAATACCATCCACCACTACTCCCAAAATTAATTTTTAGTTAACTCATGGTGGTACCAATGTATGGGGAACCTTTTGCATGCATGAGACAAAGGTGTTTTGGTTCTTAGGTCTATAAATAGGGCACACAAGTTGGCTTTGCTATTTTTTTGTTTTTTTCACATTTGCATATGACAAACCACTAGCATAAAATTGCTCATCTCATGTTTCTTAATTGACCAAAATTTTATTTTCTCACTCATTTCTCTTACATGAGATACAATTGACTTCAATGATTCAAAAATCCCTCTCCTATAAGGATTGGTTTTGACATGATCGATTAATCTTCTAATTAATTATTCAATGTCTCTTTTATTAATTTCAATTTGATTTAGGATATTTTCTTGTGTTCCTTGAGGATTCCTATTAATTGATGGACGAGTTTCAAGTTGTCTTGTGTAGGAGGCTCTTCGTGAGGGGGTGATTATGAATTCTTAATGTTTTGAGGTGGAGATTCATTGCTTGATAATTAGAACAAAGTTTTATTATAAAAACCTATTTCAATATGCATTCTAAATCAAATTCAAAATAAATAGAATAAAAATGCATACCTCTTCACAATCTTGGACCTCTTTGATGTGTTGGTGGCATCCTCGTGAAGAATTGCAAGGTAAGAGTACAAAAAATGGAAGAGATTTAGTGAGAGCATTTTGCAGAGAAGAAAAATCCAAGCCAAGCCACAGGTTCAACAAAAAATGGAGGTTGGAATATGTTTTTTGAATTTTAAATAACTTTTTTCTTTAGGTGTGTGCCAAATGCTCAATTTGGACATTCTTCTCCATTTTTTCCAATTTGGCATCAAATTTGTGTCACATATTGGTAGACTTACCCAGAGGGGAATTTTTGTCAAATGTTATAGTTACAAGTTCCTTGATAGACTTGTAAGCCAAGTTTGGAAGAATAGTCAAGGCACTGAATGGTTTGACAAAATTCTTATAAGAGATGTATCATCTTGAACTCCAATGATTGTAGGATATGAACGAAATGGATTTGCTGAAAAATGTTTTGTAAACCTTCAAGAAAATATAGTCACCACACATAAAGAAAATTACACAATATTTTCACCATCCTCCATGCTCGTACCAAAATAGGAGATTTCAAATGGGGTGTAGACTTCAATTAAAGGATATAGGGTATTTTTTCAAAAAAAGTTACAACTTTCCTACCAGACATGTATGCAAAATTTGGAAGCATAGACTAGGAATGTGAATTGTTTAATAGAATTTTTCAAAGAGATGTAGATTCAAGGACTATAATGATTGTAGGAACTACAAGAAATGTACATGTTGAAAAGTCCTACGAAATTTTTAAGATAAAGCAATTAGCAGGTATAAAGAAAGATTTGACAAACCTCTGCTAACATCCCTATTCAACACTTAATTGAATAAAAAGAATACAATTTAAAG
This sequence comes from Sequoia sempervirens, assembly GCA_007258455.2. Taxonomy (NCBI): domain Eukaryota; kingdom Viridiplantae; phylum Streptophyta; class Pinopsida; order Cupressales; family Cupressaceae; genus Sequoia; species Sequoia sempervirens. Next base: position 156,487,140 of record VDFB02379711.1, on the reverse strand, counting down.
AATGTAGGTTGTTTAAATTAGAATTACAACTGGTCCTTGAAATCTAATGGATAATAAAAGTTGGTCGATTTTTGTAACTACATGTGATAAGGTGGTTAGTTGGACCCCCTATATTTTTGTTGGTCTCTCACATATCAAGCCAATGAATTCTCAGCAGAGGTTGTTTATACCCAGACCACCCTACTATGTATGAAGGGGGTGCTCTAAATACCAAACACAATAATTCTTACCATTTTCATGTGCCATTTGTGTGGAGATTAATGTCCCTATGCATGCAATGACTCCTACTCTAATCACCAACTATCAAATCCATCTAATAGTTTACAAAGAATACATTGAAATTCATGCACTCTCTATTCTTGGCAGTTGTGAATTCACTTGCCATCCATTTGCAACTCCAACAAAATGCTTCCAAAATAATTTCTAGCAAAATTCTCATTAAAAATATTGTAACTTGCTCATGACCTAGTTGAAAATAAAATTTTCAAAAGAAATTGTAATGACTTTGATTGGTTAAATGTAAATAGATTAATCACCATTTAACATTTCCAACCTCCACAATAGTTCCCCAACAAGAACTAATAATAAAAACATACTATGATCATCCTTTTCATGTTAAAAATTTAAGTTATAAATACTTTAATTTAAAATTTAAATTATACTTAAAATAAATTAGTATGTCTATATATATTTATTTCTAAAAGTGTTGATATCAAATTTATTATTCAAGATGGACACCATCTCAAAATTACATTTATCAAATATCTTTTAGATAAATGTTTTTAAAGTTAAAAAATAGAAATTTAAGAATATATCTTTGAGCATATTTATGAGAGATGTATTTAAGAATGAAAAAGATAGAATTACATGTGTCAACATAATTTAATTAATTATAAAAGATGACAAAATCTTTAATCAAATTTTAAAAATAAATAATATATATAACAATGATCTTTTTTATATAATTAATTTTGAAAAGTAAATATAATAACATATTTGTATTGCATAAATTTATGTTATACACACACATATATACATATATACATACATATATACATATATATACATATGCATACACACACACACACCCACCCACACATCATTTATTATTAAATTTTTGACATAAATAATGTATTTTCTTTGCAAAAATAAATTCAGATTTTAAAAAAAAAATTATTCAAACAATGAACACATTAAATACTTATCCCCTACATAATAATTTTGTAACAGTCTAGTGGTAGTAAATTTTAAAAAATAAAAAATTGAAAGGTACAATTTTTGAAGTATAGAAAATATCCAAAGGGAGATAGAGATCATGGGTACAAGATAAACTAACAAATATCTCTTAAAATAATATCGTATCAGAAAATCCAACGATTATTGTGATCCCTTATAATTATTATTATTCTCCAAGATTTGGATTTTTGTATGAAGAAATTGAAGCAAACAATGTCTACCAAGGGAAGGTTTGTTAGTCCCTATTGTAAGGTAGAGACTATTGTTTTCATGTGCATTTTCCTACATTAAATTACATTTTCTATGCTACACTGGCCAATCAAATTCTATAATTTAAACATATTTTTTTGTATTTCTATAGTTTGAATTTAAGAACTTATTTTTTATATTTAAAATTTAGAATTTATCTCTTTCTTTATTGGTAAGAGTGGTTGTATAATTCATTTTTCTTTAAGGAAATTAGGAAACTAAGATGACAGATATAAATTTGGGTGGATAATTTTCTTTAAATGTGAATTGTGTTGGCATGCTAAGGGTACAAAACAACTGAATGCACAGTTAATGCATTGAATGCCACCGCATTCAAGGAGAAGTCATTGGAAGTGTTGGATTGTTACATGTGTTGATTGTGCTTTGTTTATTATCAAATAATGCATTACATAGGAATGCAAAGTATTTGTTTGTGTTCACCTGAACTTGAAAGTCTTGATGCTCTATGCATTTTAGGGTAACAAGAATATCCATATGTGTCTACTATTAGTCTGGACATCTTTGCTAGAGTGACATCTTCCTTGAGGTCTATTTTTTAATTTCTAATAACTCTCTCTTATTTTTAGCATCAAATTGGAACACTCCTCACTATTTTATATCCTCTCTTTGGCATGAGAAAATAGTTAGGGTTGTGAGACTAGTAAATTATAGTTGCTAATTCTTTTTCTTGAAATTTTGGAAAGTTTCTTCAACAAATCTATCATATGCAAATATGGTGCTACATTCCAAGAAATAATATTCTTTGAAACCCTTACTAAGTAATTTATATGCTTTTAACATGCCATGGGGAGGTAAGAAAATGGAAAATATTTTGGAATGTGTATGACCATTGAGCACTATCCCATGTCCAATAAGTTCTTCCTAGAGCATAACGACTCAAGGCCATTGTATAGGTAAAATATTTACACATTCTTTTTTCTTACCCTTTCTTTTTCTTTTGCTAACCTAACACTAATAATGACTTGCTACTACTCAAAACTTCTAATATTGAATCTCAAGGTCTTTAGTCCTAGACAAGGTTTAAAAACTATATTTCCTCATTAGGCTTCATTTACAAGTCTTATAGTCTTGAGAATCTATTCTTTATTTTGCAACAAAAAAAATGTTTTTCCATGCCTTATTCCATGAAAGTAGTTGTGCACGGTATGCTCCTCACTCATATTATGAATACAAAAAAATACTTCCATTTACTGTGTCTATGAATTTAATATCTTGGCATTTACCTTTTTACAAAATTTTGTTTTCTACTTTAGTTTCAACCTTAAATGGAGTAATTTTAGTTTTACCTCATTTTTCCCAATCCCTTGTTTGTCCCAAAAATTCTCCTTGTCACTCTTTTCCTCTTCTCCATCAACCACAATACTAAATTTCTTGGCTAGAGTACACACCATATGCTTGTAGGTGATTGTTCCTATGTAATTTATTCTAGTACATGAGTCATGTGCTTTTGTTATTGAGTTATCTATTATTGATGTTTCATCATTTGTTCCATGTGGCCTTCCAAATAGACACCCATGCATTCAAGTCTCATTCCATTGTTAATTTTGTATTCATCCTAGATGTTCCAGTCTCTAGAGTGTAAGGGAGTAAGTATTGATCTTTTGAAGACCTCAGCAATGTTATTCAATTCAAATTCTCTTTAGTTCCATATAGTTAGTAATTGTTTCTAATACTAAAATTATTTTTAATTTCATCAGAAAATTAATTGAAACTAGGAATCATCCAAATTGTAATGCTTTCTCTGCTTAGAACTATTAATTGATCTAGAAGTGAGTTTGATTGTGCAAACAATAGAAAACCATTAAGATGAATATCAATGTATGATGAACACTTATATTTACCTTGGAGAACCTCCAAAATGGAGGATAAATTAGTTGGTAGAGGCTTATATCTCCTCCACATGATTTCTATTAGTTGGAAAACAAGTTACATGGAGTGGATTACAACCATGAAGTTGCTCTTGCTCTGTCAAGTTTCCTCTAAACTAAAACTGAGTTTTCCCTTCTAGATGTTGCATACAAATCAATGCTCTAACCTCTTTAACCTTGGATTTGTTACTTGCATTCCCTTTTGAAAGATGTTGGAAACATTTCCCATGCACTAGAAGCTTTCTTAAGTGAATTGGAACACCAAAAGGAATGACTATTCACTTCCCCTTTAAGGTTTTATTTTTTGTTTTGTAAGGGAATACCAACTTTGACACAATTTTAAATTAATGCCATTACTTTTCTTTTTATTTTTATTTAGTGGGTAGAGCTTAAATTGAAGGAAGTCTAGTTTGTCAAAAGTAGGTTTTTTTGAAAACATTAATTGAATGTATACTACTGAAAATACCAAGTGTTGAGCCTGGGGTGCCAAGTAAATGAAAGGTGGTAGTTTCATTTTGCATACTAGATTCAATGATTTTACTTAATTCATCTCCAATTATTGGTTCCCTTCTTGATTTTTCTTGTCTTCCTTTAAAGACTATCATAGCTTAGGATTTTTTCATGCTATGGTTTTGGGTATGCCCACCTTATCCCCCTTACTTGGCCTCAAAGTGTCTAGAGACAAGTTCCTCTTAGGGCATGGCCTAGACAACCTTAGGGGCATGTTATGCTAGGAAAACACACAGGGCACCAACCCTTAAAAAGTATATTTTTTTAAAGACAATTTTAACATGTTTCAACCCTTTCTCAAGCACTTTTTAATTTTATTCATGGGTTTTCTTGTAGAATTTAGGGTTTCAAGAGTGTTTGTAATATTTTTGTCCCATAATTTAAATTTCATTGGGTTATGGATTCTAGATTAAGTTTTAGAGCATAATGGAAAATTAGTGGTATTTTGTTGTGTCGTTTAAATTAGGTTATTGATTGGGGGAATTTTGTGGAAAAATTGGCAATGTTTTTTCCTTGCTATTTAAAAGCATTAATTTGACTCCTACTTGATTCAACTATTGATTCAAATTGGGTTCTAAATTTTAGAGCATATAAAAAACTAATGATGTTTTGCCCTGCTATTTAGATAAGGTTATGTGATATTATATCTTGCTATTCATTTTGCTTAAATTAAGCTTTGTTGTGTTTTTTTGCTTTATTTTCCAAAAAGCTTGGTGAGAGTCCTTTTCATTCTTCACACAAACAGATGTAATTTCAACTGGATTTTTTTTCCTGAAGATATATTGATGACTCTGCAAGGTCACATTTCTCTCTCATTTTTATATACTATTTATACTGTTGATTACTTGTGTATTTAGATATATATTTTTGAGATTGAATGGTATTGGTTTTCATGGACATGATTAGATTGTGATATCTTTTGGTAGATTTTAGGTCATTGTAGGATCATTTTTGAATTTTGGATGAATTGTTACTAGTATTCATAAGACTTTGGTTAAATCTGACACAATAATAATTGATTGGTTAATTTAGCCTGATAATAGTTGTTTTGGCCATGCATTTCTTCAAAAACTCTTCTATCATTTTTGAGAAATCCCCCTAAAATGGATCTCCCAAATACATAATTTTAGTGCAAAAAAATTAACATCATGGAGTGATTGTGATCCAATTCACCAATAAAAAAAGAGATACATTAGGGTATGTGCAGGATCATCATGTAAAAAATAGGCCCTTAAGTGGCAAAAAATTTAGAAAAATAAAAGTTAGGCAGCTTGACATAAAAATTTGAATAAGTTATCTATATTATTTCAAAAATATGTAAGAATAGAATATGTAGCAAATTGAATTTAGTTTCTAAACTACTAGGTTTATTTTTAAAAAAATCTATTTGGTGAAAATTTAAAATTTCAATGCAATAATACTTAAATTTTAGGGAAAAATAAGAAGTAGGTGTTTTTTTTACCATGCTAACCACAATAAAATGATAATATTTTTTTATAAGATTTTAGATATAAATAGAGGACTCATGTCTGATGTGATGCATTTTTTTATAATTTTTTCCAAGTAAATAATTAATTATGATATTTTTACAATTTTTAAAAATGTAAAATTGTATGTCTGACCACCTTAACTTGGTCAAAACTTCATTAATTTTTTTAAAAATCCTATAGTATGTGAAGTATAGAATGTGACAAAAGTTTTAGATTCAAAAAATTTGATACCATTTCAAAGCTATAGATGTTTTTCAATCAATCTATCAATCAAGACTTTAGTCATAATTCAAATAGAAAATGAATAATAATTATTTGTTAAATTCAAAGTAAAGAATAATTTATATTGGTGAAAATTTGAGAATATCCTTTAAAACCTTTTTTATTTCATCAATTTTGGGTTAAAAAAAAGTCATCCTACATACCCTACACATACCCATCATATCACCACTTTTGGCCCATCATGATCTTGCACATACCCATTAATAAGTCTTACCTATGACTGTTTTATCCATGATGGCTATAAGACCCTGTTTCACATGTGATTGATTCCAAACCTAATTTGTTATATGCTTTTCTTAAATTGATGATTACATATATTATGGATGATAGATAAGGTGATCTTTTGGAAAGATCATTGTAATTTCATTTTGACATTATGTTATATTGTCGCTACAATGAAGATGGAATACACTTGTATACTATGGAATACAAATTGAAATATTAAATGGATTATTTCATAGTTAAAGTTTAGAATATTCAGCTAACAGATTAATGTGATATACAATTGTTAATTATGATCATGTATCTGGTAATGTGCAGGAAGGTAATGGTGTTAGCAGGGGAAGGGAGGACCATCGAGAGCAAATCAAAATATGTCTTCTTTAAAAGGTTATAAATTTGATATGTTGGTAGGTTAAGTGGTGAGTTTTGATGACGATTTTACTCATAGTAAATAGATCAAAAAAATCTCCACAGACAAGATTGTGAAGAGCCTATCCTTCTTGAAATATATGAAACAAAGACAACCGAAGAGAGAATTATGTATTTACATAGAAAATATTGACTTTCATTTAATCCCAAGTCTTCAATAACTAGGTCATGGTTTCACTAGGGTAGCTCTCGAGTAATGATGTGACAATTGCTATTATTTTCCTTTAAGGTGCAGTCCATATGGACATGTTCGTATACATATACACATCTCTGTATTATTTCTTTGAACGTTTTAGATTAGCTTTCCAATTTGAAAATATAACCTTGGAATTCATGAAAGCAATAAATTTTACATTGGATTTCAAAGATCATTTCCAATTTCCTTGCTATTACTTAAGTAGATTTAGCATTAAGCATTCAATAATTTAATGGAAAATAAAATACTTTTAATAAAACTATTTTCATTCACTTATATTTTTTAGAACATTTTCAAAAATATTAAACACCTAATCTAAAGAAAAACATAAAAATAAATACTGAAAAATAAAAGTTTCTCCTAGTTTTCCTACATGGATGCCCCAAAGAATTAATCAAAACAGAGCAAACCGCTTTATATTTCATCAGATTGCTTCACAACTACATATAAAATGGTGCAAGCTTTTAAAGAGGGGGTTTCATTTATGGACATCGAATGGGTTTTGTATGCACCCTTAAATGGCACATCATAAGGTCTTCTTCAACCGAACTTACAAAACTAGCTATAAAAGATACTTAGAGAGGTAGCTATTTATAAAGCTCTAATATCAATTAATGTCTACGTGCATACAAATTTTTACATCGAAATGGTTCAAAAAATAGGAAAAAGGAACAAAACTTAAAATAATTTTTTTCTCCTTCGACATCCACAAATTCCAAACTTAAAATAAAATTAAGCATCCTTTGGCCTTTTATAAAACACAAGGCTTAGATAGGATAAGACATCTATATGAGGGGGAATCTAAGGGACCAATCTCATCAAGGCACGTGGAATATTGCAACCAATAGGAGAATTGTAATTGAATTCAATGGAAGTCAACTCGAATTACTCATTGAAGCTCTTCGAGTTCTACCTTTTCATCTAGAATCTTCACTGGAAGAAAGTAACTTAAATCAAAATAATATGTAGGGGCTTCCCATACATTCAAAATGATAAGGTAGAATGTTTTCCCCCTACATATCATTTTCTTCTAGTTCCATCACTCTCAGGAATGGGCTCTCTTGAAGATTAACATTTGTTCTCATAGTATGTGAAATACTAGAATCTCTGGTACTCCGGTGGACTCAAAGTCATTTGCATTATCACATCCCAGAGTGATAAAATCAAACTGAATTTTATTCCAACCATGACTCAATTTTTCCTAACTTTCCATACCTGAGCTTTGCATCACAATCGATGTCTCCTGCAATCACAAAATTCCAAATATTAAATCCCTTTTTAAACAAATATATCACCATATCTCATATAAATAAAACCATTATATTCAAATGTTAGTACAAAATCCATAAAACTCACTTCTAAAAAAAAAAACATATCACAAATCCTTGCATATATACCAGATCACCGAGATCACTACACAAATTAAAAAAGTTAAAATTTCACTTCACGTTTCATCTTGGTACTCGGTACCCAGTATTCAGCTTTACCCATTTACTTTCTTGAACCTCAGTTATATTAGAACTCCAACTTACCATACTCCAACCTACTGGAATATACCCATTCGCTTGAACTTTACATTACCTTTTTCCTTTTCTATTTTTTTGGTACCTGGTACTTGGTGTACAAAACACTTACCATACGAAGTACTTTCTTTCAAACCAAAGATTTTTCTTTTCTTTTTCACTTCGGGTGATCTTCCAATTCGTTAGCTCTTGCCATAGAAGTTATATTTCACTTGGGTCCCCAAGTCTTTTTAGTCTTGGGGCATGTTGTGAAACCACACAACAACTTGAAAACAATAAAACCAAATTTAAAATTAAACTTGAAATTAAATCACCAGTTGTTAATTAAAACTTATGTGTATTTTAAAACAATAACTTTCTACCTTTACATAGATTCTTGCATAACAAGTAAAAATCCACTGGAATCATCCATGTGTGCTCTTGATTAATTCATGTTTTTGGAACTTAGTAAATGGGTATGTGCAGGATCATCATGGAAAAAATAGGCCCTTAAGTGGTAAAAAAATCAGAAAAATCAGAGTTAGGCAACTTGACGTAAAATTTTGAATAAGTTATCTATATTATTTCAAAAATATGTAAGAATAAAATCTATAACAAATTAAATGTAGTTTGTAAACTACTAGGTTTATTCTTTTTAAAAAAATCTCTTTGGTGAAAATTTGAAATTTCAATGCAATAGCACTTAAATTTCAAGGAAAAAAATAAGAAGTAGGTGTCTGTCTGACCACCCTAACCACAAGAAAATGATAATATTTTTTATAATATTTTAGATATAAGTAGAGGACTCATGTCTCGATGTGATGCATATTTTGTTGTAATTTTTTTCCAAGTAATTAATTATGATTTTTTTATTACAACTTTTAAAAATATAAAACTCATATGTTTGACCACCTTAACTTGGTCTAAACTTCATGAAATTCAATTTCTTTTTTAATCCTATAGTATGTGAATCATAGAATGTGACACATGTTTCAAATTCAAAAAATGTGATAACATTTGAAAGCTATAGATGTTTTTCAATCATCCTATTAATTAGCACTTTAGTCAGAATTCAAATAGAAAATGAATAATAATTATTTACTAAATTCAAAGTAAAGCATAATTTATATTGATGGAAAGCTAAGAATCTCCTTTAAAAACCCTTTTCATTTCGTCAAATTTTGGTTAAAAAAAGTCATTAGCCACATTCCGTACAAATACCCATCATATTGCCACTTTTTGGCCCATCATGATCTTGTACATACCCAAATAGAATTAGTTCATTAACATTGAAGTACATAATATAGTAATCCTACAAATCCAACTAGGGATAGAGCCTTGTTGCTAGTCAATTGTCTTTAACCCCGACAAGATTATCTCTATAATTGCCCCCAAACATAGCTCTACTACTGGTCAGGTGTCCATAGCCCTAGTAGAGTTATTTGGATAGCCTAAAGAGTTGATATCACCTCTTTTTTTTTTAGATATAGCAATGATAGCTCATTTTTCAACTTTTGATATTGCAATAATAACTCATTTATCAACTTACAAGTATTGAAGCACTACTATTAGGTTGGGAATTATAGTGGTAGCAAAGGTTACTTTTTGATTTTTCATTCTATATAAATCCCTTCATCAATTCACTACTTCCTAAAAACTCATTTAATAATTCCCTATAAGTGTGTGTTTCCAACTAAATTTTACCAATTATGCCAAATCCTAACTAACTATAGCCCACTCTATGTTAAAAGATATGCATAAATTAAAATTTAGCAATAGACAACTTAATCACCAAATTTAAATCTAAATTTAGAAATATTAGTTACTGCCCTTTCGATTAAATTTATGGAAATTTCCAAAACTTTTGCTAACTATCTCAACTTGACGGTGTTGCACTACATTAATGGATCAAAATTTCATGATTACCTCAAAATATAATCACATTATTTCACATTAAATTTGCACGCCTTGTTCATCACGTATTATCTCTCTACTTCTTCAGTGATGATGTGTAACATCTTGCCAACCTCATTCTCATGTATAATCCACACCCTTATTACCTCAATAATCATTATGCCTTTTAAAAAATAAAAATGGAAATGACCCCTATTAATTCGAAATCTCCAACTCGCTTGATTCACAATATCTATACTGCTCAAGTTCGAAGTAATTTCACCAAACATGTGCAAAAAATTTATTTGATTTAACCTTTAATTCCGAAGATTATTAAATAGTTGCCACCTTGCACATACGATTTCCAAAAAAAAATATCGAGGCAACTATGTACCACTACATTTTTCACAGCTTTCTATAAATTCATGCATTTCTTATCAAATTATCCACACTTTCTTTTCTTTCTCTTTTTTTACATTTTTTGTAGCATTTTTTTTTGTGCTTTTACTTTTACTTCATAACCATGGATACTCCCATTTGCTTAAGTTGTTCTCATAGAAAAAAAAAATCTTGGGAAGCATCACACCACAAAGGCTTGAAAAGGTTTTCATTATTAGGAATTTGAGCTTTACTATGTCAAATTTATGCTTGGTCGTTGGGGAATGATATGTTGCATCCAGTCGCTACTTCTATTTTCATTTTGACATAGCTTGTAATTTTTTAGCTTCACTCCTAGACATTGGGTTACCTATTGAAGATGTTCGCATTGCTACCAACCTAATAGTTAAGCCTAAATTCTTGGAGAATATGGAAACCATTTTAGCTATCGCACACCCTAGCATTGGGATTCCCTCCATGGATGATATTCCTTGGTTCCTGAATCAGGGGGAAGTGGTTCCACTTTGGCCTTTTCTTACTGATCTCCATATCTAATATTTTGAAGTCCACCAGGAACTCGCCTACATAGGGTATTTAGCCTTGATAGAAGAGGCATCCCAAATCAACTAGATAACTACTACCATTCATTGCTTTGCTCACCTTTCTTTTGAATCCTCCTTTTTTTAATTTTTGACAAGGATTTTGACATCTGATGTATATATGCGATATACATATATATATCCGGTTATCTCTCTTAAAAGCATGTTTCATTGTTTATGGTTTTATTGTTTCGACCTTTCGTTCAATTTTGCAAATTGTTTCATTTTCACTCTCATGTTTAAGATACATTTAAGCATAATTTGTTAATGCAAAATCCAAGCAAGGAAAAGAAAAGAAAAGAAAACAAGGAAAATAAGAAACCCTAAAAACAACTAAGCTAACACTACACTAAACTAAACTTAAACCAATATGGCAACCCAGGCTTCTCATGGAAACCCTACTTTGGCATCTCGTGCTTCTCATGGAATTCCTACTCTGGTAGCATCTCGTGCTTCTAATGGCACAACCGTTTGTGGCAGGGATGGCACCCAAAATGACAACGGTGGAGCTCATAATACAAAAGACTCTACTACAAGGCCTAGCAGAGGTCATTGCAGGGGCAGCGACCATATGGCTATGGCCAGGTTTGTTGTGCGGCTCCAGATTGGGAGGGAAACAACAAGAGGGTTCATTCCTGTCTCCAATATCGTTTTAGTGGATTTGAAGGCAGAGACAGAAGAGGAAATAGAGGAGAATGTTTCTGAGCTTTCTAAGACTGGAGTGATTTGTCGATTCCAGGGCTTTTGGTCTAACCTCCCTCAGCTGCATTCTTGGATTTCCAACAAATGGAAACCTCTAATCTCTGGTAAATTCTTATTTTCCCCATGGCTAATGGATTTTTTGTAGCTAAGTTTTACAATGCTTAGGACATAAACATTATTCTTTGTGACATTTTTTTTAGCTGGGAGAATAAATTTATGTTGATGATTAAGCCTTGGCACACTGACTTCAACTCTACTTTGAAACTTTCAACAAGATCCTAATTTGGGTACAACTTCATTACCTTACCCTCCACTTATGGTTTGAACCCCTTTTGGAAGAAGTGGGTGATGCCCTAGGTGATTTCTTGTTGGTAGATGCTGCTACTTTTGACATACTTCATTCCACCTTTTCCCAAATTTTGGTTGAAATGGATGTTTCAAAAGGGCTGCCTAATGAAATTTTAATTAAAACTTCAAAGGGTTCTTGGAAACAATCCTTGGACTATGAAGGGATTCCCTTCCGCTATAGAATATGTTTTAAAACAGGTCATGTTGCTGCACAATGTGGTTTCAAGAAAAATTCTACAACTTCTTGGTAGAAATGTGCCTCTCAAAAGCATTATACAGTTGAGAAGAAAGTTGATCAACATAGGAGCTTTTCTAAGGTGGTTTCCTCATAATCACAAGCTCATGAGGTATCCCTTTTGGATGTCTCTTTTGGTGGGGTTGCTGAAATTGAACATCAAGTTGAAACCCCTAAAGATTGTGAGGTTGGACCTTTGTGTGTTGATTAGAATTGCAGGGTTGCTAAGGAAACCCCTATTGAGTCAATGACTGCCATTTCAGGTGGAAGTACATTGGCTTCCCTATTTGGCGGCTCTTCAAAAAAGTCTTTATCTGTGTAAAGGAATCAAGATGTTACCCCTAATACTTTGGTTGTTGGATTTCATCTTCATGAAAGTAGCGAGCTAGTGTGGCACAGTAATGTGGTGCAAGTGGAAGATGGTTGGATCATTGTTAAGGGAAAAAAAGATAAATCCTCTTGGCCATCTTTTGACATGACTCTCTGCTCCGACAAGAAAAGTGTAAAATGTAAATCTTAATTGGTCTTGTTTTGGAATTGGTTTTTTTTGCTAGTTGCTTGCTGTCTATTTTGCAGCCTTGCTCTTTTTTTGTTAAAGGGTTCTGGGTCCCTTCAAAATCTATTTTTTCCCTTATCAAAAACACTACGCTAAACTAACCCTAACTACCCTAACTCTAATATCACAACAAACTAACTCTAACTAAGCAATTTATTTCAATTTCTACATCTATTTCTTCTATAGTTTTATTACGAATTATAGCAAGTTTATCTTTAAATTCTCTTATTAACATCTTTAATACCCTATTGTAATAATGAAAAATCTTAAGTTTCTTGTATTTAAACATCATAAATTCAAGGGTGTACTTAAACAAAATCTGGCTTAAATGTATGAAAATGATCTCATTAGAGACTAGTTGCACACATTTCATCTAGTGTTGCAATACTATACCTTTTTCCAGCCTTGATCCATTTCCATGAATGATTGTGTTCATTTCTTTATTTTCTTCTCTTTTCAAAACCTTCATATCTCCGGCCTTGTCTTTGCTTTGCATTGTGTTAGAAAAAGATGTATAATTATTTATATCATTATCAAAAAGAGAAAAAGTAAAAATTTGATATTCTATATCTTGTATAAAATTAGGAAAACATCTTTTTATAGTTAATAAATTTTCAGCTTGAAGCATAATACACGTGTCTCCTGCTCGATTTTCCCACTTTATCTCACTATCTGTGTTTTCCACGTATATAGGGAATGATGATTCATCTATATCTTCTCCTTTTTTATGATGAAATATCTTTGAATCTTGACATTCTTGCCTATTCCCTTGCAAGACATTAGGATTTTCTATAAAATAATCACAATTTCCTAACAATTTCAGTTCATTGGCTGATTTTTTAATATCTCTAGCTCCACTAGGGTAGAAAATTTCTCTCATAAACAATCCTTTTCTTGCTACAGTTAAAAGAAATTCCATTAACAAAATTTCTCCACTTATGGCTAAACTTACCCTAGTTAAAAAAAATCACACTCAATTTCACCATGATCAGTTGTATCATGAATTCTACACTCAGTGACTCTTCCAAAAGTAAACAAACTTAGAGGATGTAGTTTTTGATTAAAGACTTTACAATTTTTTCCAATTTCCATCATGAAAACTAGGTTGTGAACATTAAGTTTTGTGTTTTTACAAGCTTCTAGCCAAATTAGGAAGGATATTTTGAAACAAAAATCCACTTCTAAAAGATAAAACCTAAAAATATCAAAGAAACCAGAAAAAAAGAAAAGAAATCATATGTGTATTTGCGCATGACTGTCAGAGTGCCAAATGCCTACCCTCCTTCTAGTGTCAATTCCTGTTGAAGACGGTTTTACTCACAGTAAATAGAATGAATAAAATCTCCACTGACAAGACTGTGAAGAGCCTATCCTTCTTGAAAGATATGAAACAAAGACAACCTAAGAGATAATTTTGCACTTACAGAGTAAAGATTGACTTCCGTTTATTCCCAAGTCTTTAATAACCAAGTCATGGATGCACTAGGGTCACTCTCGAGTAATGATGTGACAGTTGTTGTTATTTTCCTTTAAGGGGAAATCCATATGGACACGTGCATATACATATACACATTTCGATATCATTTCTTTGAACATTTTAGATCAACTTTCAAATTTGAAAAGATAAACTTGGAATTCATGAAAGTAATAAATTTTACATTGGATTTCAAAGATCATCACCAATTTCCTTGCTATCACTTAAGTAGATTTAGCATTAAGCATTCAACAATTTAATGGAAAATAAAATATTTTCAATAAAACTATTTCCATTCACTTATATTTTTTAGAACATTTTCCAAACTATTAAACATCTAATCTAAACTAAAACATTAAAAAAAAAATGAAAAATAAAAGTTTCTCTCAGTTATTCTCCCTAGATTCCCCAAAGAATTAATAAAAATAGAGTAAACCAATTTATATTTCATCAGATTACTTCACAGCTACATGTAAAATAATACAAGCTTTTAAAGAGGGGGTTTCATTTATGGACACTAAATAGGTTGTATATGCACCCTTAAATGGTGCAACATACAATCATGTTCAGCCAAACTTACAAAACCAACTACAAAAGATACTTAGATAGGTAGATATCCATAAAGCTATGATATCAATTAATTTCTACGTGCATACAAAGTTTTACGCCAAAATGGTTAAAAAAAAAAGAAAAAAGAAAAAACTTAATAGAAGTTTTTGCTCCTCTGACATCCACAAATTATAAACTTAAAATAAAATTAATCATCCTTTAGCCTTTTATACAACACATGGCTTAGACAGGATAAGACATCTATACAAGAGGGAATCTAAGGGACCAATCTCATCAAGGCACGTGGAATATTGTAACCAATAGGAGAATTGTAATTGAAGTCAATTGAAGTTAGCTCCAATTACTCATTGAAGCTCTTCGGGTTCTACTTTTTCATCTAGAATCTTCACCAAGAAAGTAACTTGAATCAAAATAATATGTAGGGGCTTCCCATACATTCAAAATGATAAGGTAGAATTTTCTCCCCCTTCATATCATTTTGTTCCAATTCCATCACTCTCAGGAATGGGCTCTGTCGAAGATTAGGATTTTTTCCCACAGTATGTGAAATACCAGGATCTTCGGTACTCTGGTGGACTTAAAGTCATCTACATTATCACATCCCAGAGAGATAATTTAACTGGACTAAATTTTATTCCAACCATGACTTAAGTTTTCCTGACCTTCCATACTCGAGCTTTGCATTGCAATCTATATCTCCTACAATCACAAAATTCTAAATATTAAATCCCTTTTCAAACAAATATACCACCATATCTCATATAAATAAAGCCATTATTCAAATGTTAGTAAAAAATCTAGATAAAACTCGCTTCTAGAAAAAAAAATACCACAAATCCTTGCATATATACCGGATCATCAGGATCACTATACAAATTTAAAAAGTTAACATTTCACTTCACGTTTCAACTTTGTACCTAGTACCCGATATTCAACTTTAGCCACTTACTTTCCTAGGCCTTGGTTATACCGAAACTCTAATTTACCAGAGTCCAACCTACCGGACCAGAGCCATTCACTTGAACTTTACATTACCATTTTCCTTTTGTGTTTATGGTACCCAATACTTGATGTAGGAAACATTTACCATATGAAGTACTTTCTTTCAAACCAAAGATTTGTCTTTTCTTTTCCACTTTTGGTGATCTTCCAATTTGTTAGCTCCTTCAATAGAAGTTATATTTCACTTGGGTTCCCAAGCCTTAATCTTGGGGTGTGTTGTGAAACCACACAAGAGTGAGGAAGAGATAATTTATTTTGGTTTGTGAGACTATTTAATTAAGTTTCATGTGGGTTGGGGGTTGGGAACCCTTATGTAAGTTTGAGACTCAGATAGACCCTTGAATGGGCTTTTAAAAAGATTTGTTGGTCAATTTTTTTATTAGGGTGCAAAAATAGACCCCCTAGGGTCTATGCCTTAGAGGTAGGGATAAAATGGACATGCTATAATGCCCCTAGGATATGATTTGACCTTTGAAAATTCCTCATAGTGGGGTGTGACGAGTTTTGATGTGAGGATAGGTTGTCCAAGTGCATGTTCCCCTCTTAAACAAGCAAAAGACCCTCATTTATGGAGGGAGTACAATCCACACCTCCCCATCCAAGAGTTGCAAGTTGTAAACTACTATATATTTTTGAGAGGAAGGAGAGGGGTGTTACCCACTTCTCCTCTTGGATAAATTGAGTGAAGGTGGTAGAAAGTATGAGAAGAGGAGAATATTCCAGCTCTTTGACAAGATAGTGATCAAGATGGCTTGGCTTGGAGAGGAAATATGGATAGTTCAATCCCTTCACCTAAAAAGAGAAGAGATAAGTTCTTCCTATTTTCATCTACTTAGTTTATTTTTTGTAAGAAGATGACATGTTGTATGGATCATGATTGAGAGTAGAGAGAGTAGAAAACCTAGATGCATGAAATTTGGTACTATGTTAATCTTATTTCCTTGTAAAAAGAAAAAAAAAAGATTTAAAAGTATCCATGACGCCATTATGGTAGGGTGGAAAGCAAGCCTTGTTAATTTATGTGTTACTTATTGTTGCTAAAAAATGTTGCAATATTGTAGAAAATGTATCTTTTTGAAAAAATTGAAGAATGGAAGGAGATTCCCTAGTTGTTGGTGTGATTGTCCCATTTTTATGTTTAATTTGCAATGTTGAAGGTTTGGGTAATGGAAATTGTAGCTTATGGTCAGAAAGAAGGAGATATTCTATGAAGTTTACACAAAAAATTCATGGAATAAAGAAATATTTTCTTTGGAAAGGAAGAAGTTTTTGCATTAGTCTTCTATGTTTTTTTTTTGGTGTATATTGTAATAGAAGAAGTACCCTATGTGCATGCACAATAAGGAAAATATCAATTTTTAAGTATTGTAATAAGGATAAAATTAAGTGAATGAAATCATCCTATGATGAGTAATATGGATGTGCTTGAAATTATTTCCAAAAGAGTGTATGAAGTTAGTAGATACAAAAAAAAAGGTTAAACATATTTTCTTGCTATCCATTAAAAATTTTCCAATATTACAGAAGCTAAAAAAAAAACTAGTAATTATTTGCTTGTATAAAAGGTGTTAGTACACCTAGTTTGTATTTATCTCAATCAAGTGAGTGGAAGAAAAAATAAAATTTACAACATTATGATGGTATGAGAAGTATATACCTTCATCAAAAACCATACCTATGATCCCATAGCTAAAGTAGATGATAAGTAATATTATACCCATATGATTTTGATGGATTCCTTTATGCAATATATACATGTCATATAAATTTCTCATTTTATATGGATCATATTATTTGATTAAATGAAGCAAAGCCAATCTTGTATGTTACTTCATCCATAACATCACCAGATTGTAAGTGTAAGAAATGCTAGCTTATTATAAGTTAAAAAAAACACATAATAAGTGAACTCTTTTCCCATTAATTTAAATCTTCCATCAATACTTTTATTTTATCTCAAATCTATGAGAGATGCAAACTGGAATGATACTGCCTAGCAACTCAAACCCATAAAAATACATCAATATGCATTATAGAAATAAAAATAAAAAGATAAGTTTGAGTATTTTAGATCCAAATAAAGGAAACCAAAGCAATCAGTAGATCTCTTAGAATTGTTCACAGTAGCAGTTAAGTCTCTGAATTGTTGTGTAATGCCCAGTCCAAAGTATCAATAAATAACAATAATTTAATGAATTAGTCAAAAAAGATAAACTAAATATAGGATATTTAATTCTCAAGTAAAAGTTTGATAAACTTAAATTAATAAAACATAATTATGGCATTATATGTGAAATTTGTAGATTTTATCATTAGATACAACATTTCCTTTACATTATACATATTTGATAGTAATTTCCTCCATTCACCAAATGAATAGATTGTCTCTTAGCTTCATTGTCTTGCACAAATAGACAACCTATAACCGCACAACTAAAATGCAAACATTAGTTTCCACATAGTTCATCAATAAACATAACTTAAAGAAATATACCAACCTAAGGCCCTAAGGGTCCAACCTAATGTCTCAAGGGCTCATGATGGCATTTCCTATGTACGCATAGCGCAGAGACTTTGTAGTTCAATATCTTAAACTATTAAACACAAAATATACAATATCCAAAGATACGTTCTCTTTCTCAAAACAAATCTTAATGAGTAATATGATATTTATCTAACTTTCAAAATCAGTCCAATTTAATTTTTAATCAAAATTACCTATCTATACCATAATAATGTTCTAACATTTCCTTTAAAAGTATTTTATTATCTAAGAGATGTTAATAACCCAAAGTTTTACAATATTCAAAATAAACAAATCACTAATTCTAACTATCAAATATAAGATCTCATTCTTGGTTATTTAACTAATCATATGTACAATATACTTGTTTACATAGTAATCATAATACCCCATAAAGAATTTGTTCATAAGATCATGAATAACATGATAAATTGACCACATCTCATTATAAGTATATTTGACTATTATTAGTTCTTCCTTATTTTCCTAACATTATACTACCAAGTTAATGATAATACGTATAACCATATTTGGTATTCAAGAGTGAAAGGTAGACATACATCCTATAATCTATCAATTTTTAGACCAATTCAAAAAGATCATGCAATAACTAAAATCATGCTCTCAACACCATTGAGGAGTTAATAACATTTCTAATAATCAAATTGAACACGAATCTTTGCTTTACTATTTACTTGTTCAAGGAAATATATAACTACCTCTATAGTCTATACCTCTTGTTAGTTCCTGCCAATAGGCAGGTTTACTATTGCAATCGATGTATTTTATTTTTTATTAGTTGCTTGGTCAATGAGATTTTTTTTTAAAATATTTTTGAATTTTTCTTATAGTTGGGATTTAAATACATATTATTGGAGCTTGAAAATTACAGTTTATCTCTTTTTCTATTGGTTTGAGTAGGTTGATTTTTCATTTTCCTTCATTTTACATTAGGTAAATGAGGAAAAATATAGGGATATTATAGATTGTGGAAAATATTTAATCTTGCTAGCTTTGATGATAGGTGGCTACTATAGGATGGTACTGAAGCAGTGAATGCATGTTTAATGCATTAAGTGCAAATTGTGTGAGATTGAATGCAAATTAGAATCATCTTCATTGGCTAGCTTTCTCGCATGACATCAATAGGCTGCTTTGGTAGGGTTTTGTAATTTTGTGGGTGTCATTCACTTTCCTATCTGCCAACAAAGCTTGTGAGAATCCTTGAATACTGAAAAACCCACTCTTAAGACTTTGTGAGCGACCATCTTTAGAATGACTAATTGACTTCTAACCCTCCCTTACACAATGAGTGTTCTATACCTGTTATTTCTATTATGCCATGCATTATTTATCACTACCACCACCTCCATAAAGGTTAAATGAGCTCCTAATCTTTAGTCGGTTTTCAAATTTTTTTCATTCTACTGCTAACGAAATAGTTTCCATTTGGCTAAAATCCTTACTTTGTTTTTAGGAGAACAATTTCAACTACCTTAGAACAACTATAATGTGTAATCAACACTTTGAATAAGGCCACAAAATAGGCAAGTAATGGGCATGATACTATTATTGATATTGCAAATAGTTATTTTTTCTTAAATCTCAGGTAAACAAAATAGGAGATATGTGTTTGGCTTCTAAACTTTAGTGAATAACTAAGAATGTACCCACATGGAAAAATCTTGTTTAACCATTTATTGAATAATTTTACCCACATGAAACCCCCTATGTTTGGTTTCTCACCATTTAGGGAATAATTGAGAATGTACCCACATGCATTATGCAGAGACACAGTGGAATTATGGATGTGATAGTGGTTTTGGACCCAGTAAATGGGGGGAGTTCAAAATCCCTGGAGTAGGTGATTTGTAGCAATGGAATAGGATAGTCTCCCATCAAAATCCTCTCCTTTGATGTTGCTAAGGATCGACATATGGGTAATATACAAACAATGTTTCATACAATATTTATTATTTAATTTACATTGTTAAGTAGGGTTTTAGTGCAAGAATTGGTCTCAATGCTACATATATATACATGTAAATACTATGTTATTGCATACATACAATATTTATTATTTACTTTTCATCGTTAAGTAGGGTTTTAGTGCAAGAACCAGTCTCAAGAATAGGAGGTGGTCTAAATTCCCATAGTAGGTCTATTATTTAGAAGCATCCAAACCTATGTGTTGAACACGATTTACAAAGTAACTCTGTTGATCTATGAATATATGGAAGTTCCATTCAAAATGTTCTCATTGTGAAATTTGGGCTTATCTTTTTTAATTATTTCTAGTTGAAGTGGAAGGGTAGCTTTCTGTACATTGATGGGATTCTTTATGAACTTTATGAGACCAGGTTCCATACACCATCTGAGCATTCTATCAATGGAAAAATGTAAGTTTAGATTCTCATAGGTTTCTACCTTATTTTAAACATGGGCATAGACAGTTCTTTTAATTTGTGCTCTCCAAATGTAGCTACCCATTGGAAATGCAAATGATGCAAAAGGATTTACATAGTGTTCAGATGGCTATCGTGGAGATTCTCTTCAAAATAAATAAGTAGATAAACACGTTTCTAGATCAAGTAGTATTCAAATATTTTATGGTTGTCTTTATATGTAGTTTTGTTTGTTGCAAATTGCAGGAAAATTCCAAGGGACTTGTTGTAACTTAGGGTGAATTGAAATTATATCAAGGGCTTGTTTAAACTTTGGATATTTGGATTCTCTCTTAGTTTTGCAGATTTAGTAAATATCCACACACAACCCAAGAATCTATCTAGATATTAGAATCTAAGGAAGGATTTTTCATCATATACCATAGTGTCATTTTAGGTAAAATTATGGTAGCTTGTTTATGCATGTTAGCAATCACTCATTTGGAAAAAGGGTACATGTATATGGGATGAGATTTTGAAATCTAATTAGAATTTAATTTTTTTAATGAAATTAGTTAGACATTCATAAATAAACTAGGTTCCTCTTACAGACATATCCAACATGTTTGATCTCTTAAACCATAGCTATAAGAGATTCACCAATTAGAATCATACCAACTTGTCCACATGCTAAAGACAATGGTTTTACAAGTATTATCAATGAAATCTTTAAAATAGAATCAAGAGCACCAAAATGAGGTTGAATATTTGAAGTTTAAGAGAATTTTTGAGAACTTATAAGATTAGTAGAATTTATGTATAGGCTAATGTCTTCAGTTTCTTTAGTAGTTCAACTAGGTAACTTTTTAATTTTACAAGTTTATTTGTGCAATTCTAAGAGATCTAGCCTAAGGAAAGATCTATCCCTCAATATATGATTTTTCTTATTACTTCGTATTCAAAATTTCTTGATCAGTTAGTCAAGAGTTTTTATCAATCTAAAGTTTGATTTTAAATAAATTTTTGAACACTGTTATATAAGTATTATTGATAAATTATAAAAAATGTGGAAAGTAGAAATATGTAAATATAGGTTAGAGCTTTGGAAATTTAAACCAAAATTTGCAAGAATTGTAAGATTAGAGAACTTTTTTACACAGGACATGTATTTCAGTTAACTATCTCTATCTAGGTAACTTACTCGGTGCTTGCATTTCTAATTAGTGTAGTTTGGAAAAATGTGGCTTACAATACTTGAGCCATAGATAATATCTAACATGGCTTATTTTTACTCATGAGAATTTTTGGTTTGAAATTTTAATTACTATTCCTCTTTTGTTGTTTTATATTTTTTGTTTCATGTCATCTTCTTTTATATGGACAGTTTTGGCCATACATTCCCACTTTTCAAGGGAATCAAGCGGTGAAAATAATAGATGTGAAACCAAGTGAGCTGGATTTGAAGGGGAAGCAATTATATCGGTATAGGGGCTCTCTAACAACTCCACCATTACTTAGCGCCCGTCGTGGGGAACTTAAAGGACAAAAAACAATAATCCACGGCACATTTTTTTTAAGTAAACATAACATATATGTAATACATTAAATCATAACATGAATTTCATTTAAAAGATTCATTAGCACAAACATCCCTTGGGGTACCGCGAAGAGTCATTACGGTAGAGATCCATACAATGACAATAAAGAATAAAATCCAAAGATATAATCCATAACAAAATAAGCATTAACAAATATAACACATATATGAAAATCATTGATAAGAAACCATTTGAGTACATAAATACAACATATACATGATTAACTTAACACATTGAATATCAACTGCAAATAGCCACATAAGGTTTAATGTTACAATACAATTCAATATTCAAGAAGTACAATGATACAAAAGTGTTTCCGATATACACGGAAACCATACAACAAGAATCATGATACAAATGAATAGATGAAAATTGGCTCCATGACGGATACAACTCTGGAGTCGCTGCAACAACACCAATCCGCACCTCTCGATCCTCGACTGGGGACCCAATGGGGTGCTTGGCACGTTCCACCTGACCATGTGGGTCCGAAGACCCACCCCCCGTGCTAGAAGCTAACAAGAAAGAGACCGCAACCAAGAACATCCAAATAGGGAACCACAAGACTCAACGCCATACAAAAGAATCATAAAACTCAAGAATTACAAAGACATAATCAACAACATCCAAGAGTCATTAAAATAACTTAAAATCATAAATCATCCATAAATCCAACTGATGGCTGGTAACAAGTAACAAAGGATGATCCTTGGAAACACTTCCAAATCAAATTTGAGATTAATAAACATAATGCAATTCCAAATTTCAATCAAATAATACAATAACATGCATATCCTTGGTATCATAAGATACAGATTGTAAACCAAATATAAATGAGGATCATACAAGGCCAAAACATGCAGGATGTATTAAAACAATAATCATAAAATCAGATTTAAATCAATTCAAACAAAAATCTAAACCAACTCCCATAACCTACTTCTAGAGGAACACAATAAAGTAAAACAAATGGGCAACTAGGTAAGAGTGTCATCGCATAGCCTACATGGGTTCTCCTGGCCCTTCCTCCAAACTGAGGCGCCGGCCCCCATCTATGGATCTCCTGGCCCTTCCTCCTACTTGAGGCGCTGACACCATAGGGTAGCTCATGCATAGCCGATAACCTCTCATGAGGATGAGGTTACGACCTTGCCAACCACGGCCTTCTTAGCCTTCCATTAGTCTTGGGAAGCACTAATGAAGACGAGGCATCCATTTTTTTTAAAATCTTATTATGATATTACTACCCAACCCTCCTAAGTTAATTATTAGGTTTTCACTTGATTACCAACTCACTCGTGGGTTCTCCTGTGCTCTTCCCCTTACGTGGGCCGTCGACCCCCATGAGGAGCCACTCTCCCTAGAGACCCAACAACATAAAAAAAACCAAGGGTTGTATCATCATAATTTGAACCAAGAATCATAATAGAGAAGCATGCGAGGCATTACCCATCTTGCTCCAAATACATAATCAAAGTCTCAAAAATTCCCATACAACCCTTGCTCAAAATCATGAAACCAAAACACTTGCCACATCAAGGGCACATAAAGAGAGAGAACGTCAATTATCAATCATCTCAAGCCTCTGGAAGCCAAAGAATGAAAACCCACAAACAAGGGTAAAGTGAAGCCACATGATTATTTCTCCAACAATTCCAACACAAGGATAAAATTCCTCAAATATGAGAGTAAATCAGAAAATCCATAACAAGGAAAGATTCATCAAGACCCATCTACAAATTAACAATGGCATCACCTCAAAGAGGAAAACGCAAAAGAAAATCAACCTTTAATTCCACGGGAATCATAATGGAACCAAAGCCACCAACTGGGTATTCCATGGGAGACCTCAATTTTCTCCACACAAGAAACCTTATGAGGTGAAGTGCATAGATCCCTTTATAAAATCCAAACTGACATAGCGGTGAGCAAGCAATGAGGTGCAAGGCCACCAGAACTATTTTCAATTCAAAAATAATGAGAGAACACATTAAAATAAGATCAACAACTCCATCCAGACTACATAATCAACTTAGATACAAAATAAATCAGAAATTCAAGAAGATCAACTATCCACAACTCATAAACCAAAACACAAGTTCCCAGTTACATTGCAACACAAATTAAATGACAAGGATTCCTTGAATCAAACTTGATCTCCCAAAGGCATTCACGCCAATACGGAAACATCCAAAAACAATCCTTCAATAACAGAGATAAAAGCATGCAACCAGGCATCCAAGGGACCAATTAATGAACACCTTAAATACTCAACCACTCACAACCCACAAAACACTTGCATAACAACAACCACAAATTCAAAAGAGAACAATATTTATTAACCAAACAATTAATGACCAGAACTAAATAACTTTACAACTTCGCCAACAGAATTACTCAATTAACTAAAACAATTCATGATAGCCATCACAAGTATTCTAAAAGATTTATTCATAAAGAGCACTTACAAATCAACCATTAAATGAATATAAAAAAAGTCAATTTTTTTTTTTAAAAGATTAAAATCCCATTTCATCAATAAACTATCCAATTCAAGAATACCCTACTCAATCTCTAACCATGCCCACACATTTAAATTTCCCTTTTCATTTATCAACATAATTGAAAACTACTTAATAATTGGGTAGTTAACTCATTATTATTTCATAACTACTTATGTCCAAAACATTATTTCCATTTTCCTTTCATCATACTAACTTAACACTCACTTCCAATATTTAAATTAATTGTGAAAACCATTTAAGACCAATTATCTAAACTTTAAAATAACAATAATAGCAATACTCTAAATACTTGAACTACATATTAGGAATTACCACCTTAAATCTTAAATCTATCTAAATAAATTTACACCCAAAAATACCTTTTAAAACCACTACATATCTATATATTCTAATTCTTTTCGAGGAAGGAAAGAAGAAAGAGAAAAGATCTGCTCTAAGAACCAAACAAGTCTACAAGACTTAACCTCATAAAACGGTAACTTATTTAATTCCAAACTAAATTCCATAATAAATTTCATTCCCAAAATATTTACACTAAAACAAGGATTAAATAAACAATGCTGTCATATATTCATAAATGGATTTTTACTAAAATTTTCCTCTCAAAGTTTTGTAATTTAACAAGTCAATAATAATGATAAGCAAAAGATTTCTTTCTATTTTACTATTATTATATAACAAATTCTGCTTTATTTTAACTAGAACAAGAACATAATATTTACTGATAAAATTAAATGATTACAACAACCAGTTAAATACCTGAAATTTGAATAAATGCATTAGTAAGTATATATACAAATACAAATATATATATATATATATATACATATTTATAAAAGTAAATATCGCAATATATAAATGAGACATATTTAAAAAGTAATTTTCGCACAGTAAATAAAATAAAATAGAATTTTGCACTTATAAAATTTATATAAATAGAAAATTTGAATGGTACCACTCCCGTACGGCAATAGTATTTGCAGGCCATTGGCGATCTGGTGCATGTAGGTCGGCGATTCTTTAGACGATCTGGTATCCTGCGGTCAGGCTACCCAGGTGGTGGCGCCGTAAAGTACCCGCTTTCGCTCCATTGACTGGGTGGTGGGTACGGCCGAGGCCGAACCACCACCCAATCTGCATGTTTATTTTTATTCTATTTTTTTAATAATTTCAAATCGAATTTAATATGGCAAAAAACAATATGAATCTTAATTAAATTAAATTTTTCTTATACTTTCTTTACATTTATATATATATATATGTGTATACATCTATATATATATATCTGATATATATATATATATATATAAATATATATATACATATATAAATATATATTGCATACGAAAATATTTCAAACACAGAGAAATAAAATTTAATTGTACAATTTACTATTTCAATTTAAACACAAAATATAGTTGTAAAATTTATTTACGAATGGGAATTTATACAACCTCGAATTCACAGACAGGAGATTATCATTTATTGGTTTATTATTATTTTTAACACAAATACAGTAACACTGTTCAATTCATAATCCCAACAAAATTCTACTTTAAATACATAACAATCCCAAACCCCAGTAAGATTTTCTTGATTGGAAAACAGTCCCAAATATTTCTAAGGATTCGCGAATTTTCTACATGCATTACATTTCAATTGAGGAGAAAATTTCATACACAGCGAAACAATTCCAATCAATTGCTATTTTATTTAATGCTACAGCAAATAAATAAGTGAGGAACCTGGCGTCCTGTAGTTGAAGAAGATCTGTAGAAGCTCTATTCCTTTTTCCAATCCAATCCTCCTCCAATGAATGTTTCCAGCAGCAGCTACAAAATCCTCCCTTCAACTCCAATCCTCTTCCTCAATGAATTCTCAGAATAAAAAAAAAATGCAATACTATAACCGAAATTTTTACTGCCAAATTTCTCCCCAAAATCTGTTGGAAAAAGAATACCACCCCCTTCCCAATCCAAAGATAAATAAAATCTCACACAAGAAGCCTCTTCTGTTTCCTCTTCTAGAGAATACCAAAAGTCACATTTCAAGAATAAATCAAAATAATATTTAATCCTTAATTCTTTTTGTTGCCTTTTCATGCATATGATTAAAATTAAATAAATTTTAAATCCTCAAAATTGAACTTTTATTTGAATATATAATTATTGTCTTCACAATACACTATTAATTAATTACTTCCACATTAGAATAATTAAAATCAACCATTTGCAAGATTCTAAATAAGAACCCATTAAATTTCTTATTATAATAATTATCTTTTCAAGATTACTTGTTCATAACAATTTAAATCAATTTATCTAATAATATCACTTTTACTTTTAACGAATTAGCTTAATTTGATCATTTGTTCTAAATCATTTGATTTAACTTAATTGATTATGATTTTAATTTCTAATTATATTTCAAATAACCTTGCAATTTCACTTATGATCTAATTAATTATTTAAACATGACTACTAACATATTATATTTTCCACAAAATCAAATAACACAGTAATCAATGAAGCACAAACAATTACTCACACAAAAGTTTAGAACAAGCAAGCGACCTGCGGAGGGTATTACAGATATATTATATAATATATTTAATATATATACAATATATCTTGAATATAAATAATATATATTATAGTATATATTATATATAATATATACTATAGTATATATTATATATAATATATACTATAGTATATTTTATATATAATATATACTATAGTATATTTTATATATAATATATACTATAGTATATTTTATATATAATATATAGTATATTTATATGTAATAAATTTATAATTAAAAAGATGGATATCCATTCCCAACATATATCTATTACTAACTCCTTTGGATATTGATGCCCCGTGAAAAATCAATATGGTGTTGCATAACAGATATCCATTTTAGTGGATATCTGTTTTGTTCTCTCGTTTTCAAATGGAGACAATGTAAATTAAATATAATATATAACATATATTATATGATGTATAATATATAATATACAATATATATTGTATAATTTATATAATAAAATATATTATATAATATATAATATATTATATATATACAATAAATTTATGATATAATAAACGGATATCTATTTTTTATCCAATTAATTGAAGCTACATGGGAATATAATATACTTTTACAAAATGATATCCGTTTCTTTGAGGACTTTATAACACGAATTCTTCCTCATTTTCACAAACTAATCCTCATTTGGGCAACACAACAATCGAGCAATGACCTCCAGCGACCTCCAGGTATGTTGTTTTGCATTTTTTCAATTTTTTTTGCTAATTAGTGATAAATTTAAGATTTTTTTTGCATTCTTTGTAGATTTTTTGAATTTTTTCATTTCTATTTAAAGTTACAAAAAATTTGAAACCCTAGTTAGTGAAAAACAAAAAAAAACATCAAACAAAAAAATGGAACCTTTATTACTAGAAAAAAACATAAAATTGAACCTAGCATACTAAACAAACATAAAATAGAACTTTCATTACTTCCTTTCTCCATTTTTTTAAACTGTTTTACATTCTTGTCTATTTTTCATTATTCTTTATCACTTATTTTCATGTTTCTTAAATTCTTGCTTTGTTTCTTATTTTTAAATTAGTATTTCTTTGCCAAACAATTTGTTTTTTATTAATTTATTAATTGTTTTGACTCTCCTCAGCTCTCAAAATAGAAAGGATCCTTGTTGGAAGTGCTCTAAATTTCTAATTCTTGGTGAATCTAGATCCATTGTTAGTACTGACCAAACAAAACTTGTCCCTGCAACCATAGGGAAATGGGCTAAGTGAATGGGTAATAATCAATGTGCTATGCAGGAGGCTATTATATTGAATCATATACAAATGATGGCCTCCCGTACAACCCATCGATTATTACCCATTAACTTTTCCCATTTCCCTATGGCCACAGGGACAAATTTTCTTTAACCATTACTAACTATGTATATAGATTCACTTAGTATTGGCAATTTGGAGTGTAACATTTCCACCTTTGTTGAATCAATTTGGAGCTTAACACTTCCACATTGCAAAAAGGTAAATATTTAATGTATTTTTCAATGAGATTTCACATCACTTTAACAATTATTTGTTTTCCATTTACACGCATTAGACATAAATGAGCTTTACACATTTTTTCATTTGTATTCAATTAAGTCATTTATATTCAATGGTTTAAGGGGATTTTAAACATGTATCTTACATTTTTCAATTACAAATTTAATGTAGGTTCATTTATATCTAAATCATGGATCCACGCCCTCCAGCTCCAACCACTCCACCTCAACCCACTCCACCTCGAAACCCCCACCTCCACCACCTGCACCCGATGGTGCTCACTTTCGAGAACAAGTCAATGTGGATGTTAGAACCATTCAGGATCAAGTTAACACTATTCAAAACAAAGAATGTGTTCACCCATTGTTGAGGTGTTTTGCATCAAAAATGCAAATTGTTGTTGATGCGTGTAGGTCCATGGAAGTGGACTTAGATGAGCATCAACGATGGCTAGAGGAAAGGAGATAGTACCAATCTAAAGAGGAAAACACAAAGAAATAAATAGATGCAACTGAGAGCCGCAAAACTTTATTAAGACAATGATCTTATATTTATAAAAAAATTGATCTTGGATGGATATTTTATAAATAATTTTGTTGGATGGATATTTTATAAAGAATTTGGTTGGATGGATATTTTTAGTGTTGAATTTATGAATATTTAATAGTATAATGATGAGACAAAAATTTAGTAATAAATATTAAATAATCTATTAATTTAGTGTTTGTTAATGTACATAGTGTGTATATATAGTGTTTATTCATGCATCATGGTTGACTGATGACTTATTTGTTGATCATAATCATTGTATAGATTTCACATGAACAATCTAATTAACATGTATCTTGATGTCTTCTAAGGATTTTGTTTGAAAGTTGCATAATGTTCTTGTTTATGTACCATGATTGGAAGATAGTGATTCTTATTCATGATGATTTTATGGTATTTTACATGAATGATCTAATGGCATGTTATTAAACTTGAAGGTTTTAATGGCATGAATGTTGAATTAAGTTGTAATGGTTTTGTTTGATGGTTGTATCACTTCTTATTCTAGAGCCCATCCCAACATGGGAAAACACTCTTCCTCTCAACTCTCTCTCCCTCTTTCCTCTCTCCCTTCCTTTCCTTCCATCCATCCTTTCCCTCCATTCCTCCATTCCACCATCTCTCTTCCTCCCTTTCCTCCCTCCATTCTATCCTCCCCTGATCCTCTCTCTCTCTCTCTCTCTCCCCTTGAGACTCCCTCCCTTTCCTCCCTCCCTCTCCTCCTCCTCTCTCTCTCTCTCTCTCTCTCTCTCTCTCCTCTCTCTCTCTCTCTCTCTCTCTCTCTCTCTCTCTCCCTCTCAGACTCTCTCCCTCCAAGTCTTTCTCTCTCTCTCTCTCTCCTCTCCTCCTCACTCCTCCTCAAATATATATCTCTCTCTCCTTCCATCTATACCTCCCTCTCCCCCCCCCTCTCTCTCCCTCTTAGCTCTCTCTCCCCATTCCTCTCAGGTCTTTCACTCCCACTTCTAAGGTCTTTCTCTCTCCCTCTCTCTCAAGTCCCTCCCACTCTCTCTCTCTCTCTTTCTTGTGAATTGGCCACACATCAATAATTTTGTCAGTGGTGATACATTTTCCTTGGTGTTATTAATATTTAGTTGCTTTTAAGTTTTCTGTAAACATTTATAAGGCCATACAAGTTATATTTCAACTCCTGCCATTATTGCAAGTGATGGGAAATCTATCTAATAATAGTCTTCCCTGATATAGGATATGATTGATGTGACAACCTTTTTTTAATTCTAATTAGAAAAAACCTGCCTCATTTTCAAAGGGAGACAATGTATTAAATATATAATATATATTATATATATATATAATATTACATAATATATATTATATATATAATATATATTAAATATATTATATATTATATTATATAATATATAATATATATTATATTTCATATATATTATATAATAAATAATATAAAATATATTATACCTCCCTCTCTGCCCCCCCTCTCTCTCTCAACTCTCTCCCCATCCCTCTCAGGTCTTTCACTCCCACTTCTAAGGTCTTTCTCTCTCCCTCTCTCTCAAGTCCCCCATTCCCTCTCCCTCTCTCTTTCTTGTGAATTGGTCGCACATCAATAAATATATAATATATATTACATAATATTAATATAATATATAATATTTCATATATATACTATATGCTATATATAATAATTAATATGTATACTATATAGAAAATATGTAGTATATAGTATAATATAATATATATATTAATATATATAACATAATATTATATATTATAATACATAATAATATAATATAATATTATATAATATAATAATATAATATTATATAATATAATAATATATTATAATATATATATAATAATTATATTATAATATATAATATATAATAATCCCATATAATATAATAATATATATATAATATATAATATATTATTATATTATATATATTAATATATAATAATATATTATATAATAATATTATATAATAATATATGTACTATATAGTATACAATATAATATATAATATAATAATATATATAATATAATAAGATGTAATATAATAATACATAATATATAATATACTATATACTATATTATATATAATACATAATATTATATATTTATGTATTATAAATGCATAATACATATATATATAATATTATGTATTATAAATAATATAAAAAAATATAATTAACGGATATCCATTTAGTAATAGATATCCGTTTGAGATTAGGCTTGGGATTTCCTAACCTGGAAAGTCAACCCAAAAAGTGTGTTTTTGAAAATTTGTTTAGTTTTTGAAAGTTCGCCCTTGTGGCTGACGACTTTTTTTGACCCAAATTTCATCAAATGAAAAGGGTTTATAGAAAAAAATTATTCTGACTCTCCAATAACTTTCCTTATTTTAGTTAAATAAATAGCAATTATTATTGATTTTCTACCATTACGTCTAAGTCCTTATTGATAGAGCTGGTTTGACCGCTATAACTTTCAAACTACTTAACATTTTGGTCTACAAGATGCACCACATTCTATGCTTCGCATACTATAGGATAAAAAAAATTGAATTTCATAATTTTTTGACCAAGTTATGGTGGTCAGACATAGACATTTTAATAATTCTGAAAAGTTCTAGTAAAAAAATCATAACTAATTATTTCCTTGCAAAAAATTACAAAAAAATATGGCACATCCAGGCATGTGTCCTCTAATTAGATTGAAAGTTTCAAAAAAATATATTATTTTTTTCTTGTACTTAGATTGGTCGGAACACACACCTTCTTATCTTTCCTGAAAATTTAGTACCACTGCATTAAAATTTCAAATTTTCTCAAAACAAATTTACTTTTTTCCAAAAAAGGACTAGTAACCTAGAAACTACATTCAATTTGCTACAACTTTTGTTCTTACATATTTTTCAAATTATATTAATAACCTATTCAAATTTTTATGTCAAGTTGTCTAACTCTGATTTTCTGAATTTTCATCGCCACTTAGAGGCCTAGTTTAGACCCCCATGATCCTGCACATACCCTTTAGTTATTCTATCCTTTTTCCTCATCAAATCAATAGTTTAAAGGAGGTTCATTAAGGGAACCATCCCTCTCTTGAGGTCCATCTTCACCATAAGCAACCCACAACTTGAACATGATCCCATGTTTCACAAGATGGTTAAGTTCTACACTTAGGGTGCAATCTTGGGTAAACCCACAAAACTGGTTTACAATTCTAATGAGGAAGGAAAATTGCAAAAAATGCCCCCATGGAATTTTTTTTGGCTTTTGGGGGTTCGAACGAACATTTGGTTCAAGCAAACTGTCATGCCTAAAAATTTTCGCAAGAAAAGCCCAACATTCTTTTTTAATTTTTTTTATAGGAATTAATCTAATTGACACTAAATTTTTCATGATGAGATATCATGATTACAAGCGTGACTGCAAATAAACTTATCGTCAAGTTTGTATCTCTGTCGTCACATTTTACAAGGTGACATATTATCTTGACTTCGTCAAATTGAGTTAATTTTGCTCTAGCAGGATACTTACGTTAGTATTAATCATAACCAAACCACAACTGTGTCATGTTATCACCTTTTAACCAATAACTCAATTTGAATAACAATACATTGATGGGGGCGTTATCATTATTAAAGTTACACCGATAGAAGGATTATCATTTATTTACCACTCCCTCATTAGTAAGGGAATGTTGTCCTCATCAATTAACTCCAATAACAATTTCAATTAATCCACAATGAAATTTTAATAACAATGTTATTATCGTGCTTTACCCAAACCATATCAAAATGTCATTTAGTTCCTAATCACTCCATATCCCTGTGTAATTCTCCTAATTTACAAGTTACTTTATAATTAGATGGTCCAATTTATTATCTAGTTTTTTTCAATGTCCATAACATAATATTGTGATTCATAATCATAGGTAGACATTGATATCAATGTTACTTTTGACCTAATTATAAATGTCGTTAATTAAGACTATGGTGATCTCTAACATTAATGATGTCCCCTTTATTGGTAATGCTAAGTAATTATCACATAAACTATAATTCTAATAGTCAATTCGATCTCCTAACAATCTCAACAATTCTAACACTATCCTTAATATTACTAGTAAAATCATTATTGATTCTAATGTTACCCCTTTATTCCAAAAAAAAAGAATGATAAGTCATCATTTCTTTTCCTATTATTTATTTATTTGTTTATTTATTCATGATATATATATAAATAAATAAAAAGATGCATACTCTTTTATATACACATACAATCTATTTTCTTTATTACTAGTAAAATCATTATTGATTCTAATATTATCCCTTTATTCCAAAAAAAAAGAATGATAAATCATCATTTCTTTTCCTATTATTTATTTATTTGTTTATTTATTCATGATATATATATAAATAAAAAAAAGATGCATACTCTTTTATATACACATACAATCTATTTTCTTTAGAAACTTATTTAAAGTAATAATAATAATTATCACTTACAAACTAATACATTATTTTCTAAATATTTTATTTTGCTCTAAAAGAACTTAAAATTAAAAAATAAAGCTTGTCTT
Organism: Sequoia sempervirens; assembly: GCA_007258455.2. Taxonomy (NCBI): domain Eukaryota; kingdom Viridiplantae; phylum Streptophyta; class Pinopsida; order Cupressales; family Cupressaceae; genus Sequoia; species Sequoia sempervirens. The sequence goes on along the minus strand of VDFB02379711.1, from coordinate 156,453,134 downwards.
TCTAAGAAAAATATAGTAAATATGCCTACTTTTTCTTTTCCTTAAAAATAGTGGGAATATATTCTTCATTCCTTAATTTAAGGAATCCTTTAAACATAAAGAATACGTGGGTGGGTCTCCTAAAAGATATGGTTAAGAACTATGCCTAAAGTTAAGGCAAATTATCGTTTTATCTTCTTTCTTTTTTTCATTTTTAGAAACCTCACCACCATACACTAGAAGCGCCATAATATATGCAACAGTGCTAATCAGGATACCTACTATAATTTTGCCATATTGATGGGAACGATTTTCTCATTTTTCTTTTGTTTTTTTTTAAGTTTCTCAAAACATCGCTATATAAATTTATATATCTATAATCAGTTTTACGTCAAGTAACTTATTATTATTGCTATTGGGTAGGGTACGATGGGTCAAGATCAACCACAGCCAAGGATATATAAATTTGTTTGCTGCATTACTAACGCTAAGATTAATATTAGTTACGAACCAGAATTTACTAAGGCACGGTGGAACTCTTTAAATGCTGCATTTAGAAAGGGCACTGGGTCCATAAATTCCGGGTTTGGTTAGTGTATAAATGTTTTCAGAAATTTGTTAAACTAGCAATGCATTAAATTTGATGACAATGATAGGAACATTACCAACAACATTGTATTTATTATTGATATGATTAATCGCCTTACTAATTATTTCTTGACATAACGTGCAACATAAAGCACAATGATTAATTAATATTCGGATCCCTTCATATTAGTGGCGTATTTCTAGATATTGTTGCATGCAAATAACAACGATGATAAATACGTAAATTCTCGAAGGAAACGTCAAGTTATTAATTTTACCAAAGAATTCATTATGGCGTTGTGTGAATAAACATTCGGTTGAAGATGACTTTATGAGGCAGTAGTGGAGGAATTAATTAGCGTTATGGCGCCACAGGAAAAAAAATGCACACTAGTTTATAGGCTATATGGTGTGAGGTCTGGCTCAAACCCGCCTCACGCTTTGTAAACAACTAGTGGACAGCCTCGCTGGTTTCAGGTTTCACAACGAAATCGATCTCCCTATGTGTAGCGCTACGCGGAAAATATCTCAACCACTATTTCCTATTTAGAAGGCTGCAAAAATCTTATGTCGAGCTCAAGAATCGAGCAACGAGCTGCCGCAGAAGGTTTTAAATAGGCGATGTGTTCAAGATGCAGATATTTGTGAAAACATTGACTGGTAAAACAATAACCCTAGAGGTAGAATCCTCTTATACAATCGACAATGTGAAGTCGAAGATTCAGGATAAGGAGGGTATTCCTCCTGATCAACAAGGCTAATCTTTGTTGGGAAGTAGTTGGAGGATGGGAGAACCTTGGCAGATTACAATATTCAGAAGGAGTCCAACCTTCATCTGGTCCTTCGCCTTATAGGAGGTGCGAAGAAGAGAAAGAAGAAGACCTATACTAAACCCAAGAAGATTAAGCACAAGAAGAAGAAGGTCAAGTTGGCTGTTTTGCAGTACTACAAGGTGGATGACTCTGGCAAAGTGCAGAGGCTTAGGAAGGAATGCCCTAATCAGGAGTGTGGAGCTGGGACATTCATGGCCAATCACTTTGACAGGAATTACTGTGGCAAATGTGGTTTGACTTATGTCTACCAGAAAGCCGAGGCTAAGATGATTTTGCCTTAAATTGAGTTTTGGGCTAAATAGGGTTGAGTGATGAATTTGATTAATTTAGGAACGAAATGGGTTGCTTCACATTTTTACACTATATGCTGGCGTTTGAAATTGTCTGAGTTGGATAAGAATTTTGTATCAAGGATTCAAATTTTATTTATGCTCATCATAGCAATTCGAACATTTAAGCGGTTAACAGTAACAGATTAAGTTTTGTAGAGAATTAAAACACAAACTTTAAAAAGAGGAAACGAATTTGTTTAGAAAGGAAGTGAGGAGGGAGTGCAGTCTCTCAAATTCTGAAGCCCAGCCAGGCCGCTACATTTTAACCGCCCTTCTTTTCTTGCCCTCAGATTTTCCTTCCTCCAATCGACCTCCACACTGCATCTATCAAAGCGGTGACCTATTTTGTACAGAGAATGTCGGCTTCCTCAGTCACTCTGCATTTCTCCATGCCTTTGTTTCCTTTGTGCCTTCCTAAACCCTCCATTCCAAAGCATGGAGTTAGGGCCAAGTCTGTGATGTCTCCTATTACTCTCCCTACTACCAGAGGATCTGTGGAACGAGTTGACTATCTCAGAAATTCCTTCTTTCCTTCCTTTATAGAAAACAGAAAAATACAGATTGAGTGAATAGCAGATTTCTCAACTGGTTACTATTGTTGGGTTGTAAATTGGGAGGTTATTATGTATGTAAATGTTGTTTGACACATTGTGATGAGCTTTTGTGGACAGCTATCAGGAAACTGCCACGTGCAGTGTCCAGAATATCTCATATTCATTGTATAACATTAAACCTCCTCTCCAGAAAATCTCATGCTCATCCATTCGTCAATCCTGACCTGTAGCGATTGTATAGTGAAAAGTAACAAGGGTAAAAGCTTGAGTATTTGTAGGGCCAATTAACAATTTACTAGGTAGCATTATTTTAAATTTAGGAGGTTTTCTAATGATTTGAGAATTAATAAAAGGTTTTTCTAACTTTTTATATCCATTTTGCAAGAGCACGCTAGCCCTACAACTTTGGCTGCAACTATAGTTTTACTTGGTGAATATTTTAAGGAAACATAAAGTTGCAGATAATTTTCGTGCAGGTCTTGTAACTAACTATTACTTGAGCCCACCTACAGCTGAACTTTCAAATTTGAAATATCGTTCTGCATTATTTTCAAACATTCAAAACCATAGTGAGAATGCTTTTAGTCTACTAAAACACACTATCTTTAACAACTGGCTATTGTTTGAGCCCACCTATTGCTCAACTTTCAAATCCTTATAGCCGCCCCACCCCTCCGATTATAGTGAGAATGTTTTGGTTCTACTAAAAATCTATCGTTTCTAGATTGTTAAATGAGAATCCAACTATAGCTGAACTTCCAAAATCTTAACAATGGCTTACCCACTATTTTAAGGGAAGACTCCAAATTATGCATTGTCTTAAATTTAAAATATTATACAAATGAAAAAGATAAACATGTGCAGTCTTAGCAGCAAATTTATGGTTCAGAGCATCCCCTCTTCACTTACAACTGACGTTTTGAGAACCTAAATTATAGTTGATGCTTCACTTACAACTGACTTTTCAAATCCTAAATTATGGCTAATGCTTCACATACAACTGACCTTTCAAAATATAAACTATAGCTGTTGCTTCACATACAACTGTGAACTGACCTTTCAAAATCTAACTATTTTAGAAGTATATGGTTACACTTGAGCCTCAAACAACTTGAACTCTACGCAGCTGCATAGAAACATGTTGTAAACAGCCAATAATGATATTTAATTATAATGTGTTTCATGCATTGACAAGATTTTTATATACTAGAGCTTATACTTTCCTACTGAATTAATGGATCTAAAAATTTAGTTAAATTGTTAATTTAATTGAAACGTTTACTTGATTGGTAATTGGAAGAAAATGAAATTTCAATTTGTTGAATCTTGGAGCTAAGGAGAGGGAAACATGATGTTCTTATATTTTCTATCGGCGTGTAACCCTTGCACCTTATGGTGCAAGTGCTAGTAATAATCTTATAACTGTGCTACAGATGGAATCACATTAGATATAAACACCGACCTATTGTTTACTATTTTAAACATTATGACACATACTTAACCAGACGCAATAAATTTTGCAAAGAACTTTAAGGTAGAAATTGAGCTTGTCGTCGATTAGGAAGTTCTGAATATTGAGTACGTTGGGTAATGAATGGACTATCTACTTCGCTGACAGAAAAATTAATGGCTAAAGAGGAGCTGCACTCAAACATGAAATTCATGAGCAACCCTATAGTCTAACCTAAGTCTTAATACGGTCAAAAGCTTTGAGCTTTAATGTACACCTCTACTTTACTCCTGCGGTTTCCTGGAAACGCACTCAAATTGGTTGTAGCGTCCTTACAGAAGCTGGCACCAATTTTAATGGCTTCTTTACTTGTGTGGAATAGCCCACAGAAGATGTAAGGAAGGTCAATTAGGATAAATTTTAGTCTTTTTTTTTGGATCTTGGCCATGATTTTCATTTTAAATACATACACTAAAACCCTGTTGAAGCCTTATTTTCAGGCTGCAGCTCACCAAATTGGAGAAGAAAAAAGTTCAATACGAGTGACGAATAGTTTGGAGTGAGAGTTCCCAACTGTGGTGAGGAAAGCGAATAAAAACGCTGAACAACAGTCAGGAAGAATGACAAGAAATAATGAATGACTTAAAATCCGCTTAATCTTATTGCATTGTTATGGATGCAAGGTGGCTTTCATTCAAGAGAAATGTCAGCCAAACAATAGGTGAACACCTCTGCAAAAGTTTCAGATGCTCCCAACAGTAGCCCAGTAATTTCCATTCACATACATTGGTATTTTACAGGAATAGGGCTGATTATGTGTAATTCCCTAATACGAGTCTTATTGCCATTAATATGGTCAGAGGTTGTGTTATGAATTAATGGGAACTAAATTTATTTAAGAGATGAATTTTGAACAGGCAGCCCCCGTTCACCCTACCATTTTGTCCATCGGTGCCATAAGCTTTACTTCATAGATTTCATAGCATACATTTTATTGTTTTCTATCCATGCACATATATGTTTATTTTCTGACATACATAATTGTTCGGTTCTACAGGGTAAAAGACTAACATATCTAATGGGTACTCAAGACAACAAGTTTTTTTGTATAAGACCAAGGTGCTCCCTACCCTGCCAAGTGTGAGCCCTGTTATTGCCTCATATTATCTATTTATTTATTAATTTATTTTCAAGAGCAGGCCGATGTAAAAATAGCACTAAAGGAGGGCCCTGGTTACATTGAATCTATCTGTTCTTACTCCACATCCACATAAGTTAATAATTATTTCCCTTATGGATTTCTTTAATGAGATCGATGGCTACATTAAGTAAATTTTAGCAAGGTAGAGCATAGATCATACATATTACTGAACAGTTTAGCCTTCAATTAAATGAAATAACTAAAAAGGAGGAAACCATGTATTTTCCATTCTGCCCCGAATAAAGTTGGTACCCATTTTGAATACAACTGTCACAATTTTCTTCCTTATGCAGAAGGGCTATATGACTTAGGAGAGTAAATCCACAATGCTCTCTTATACATGTTTCATTCAACGCATTATGTTCTTACCACTAAAACTTCATTTAAACCTTAATCATTTAGTTGCCATTGCATAAAACATAATTTATCTAGATACACAGATTTCTAAGAGGTATAAACAATACTATTGGATTTTAATACTCTATATTGTTTGAGAGAATACAACCAAAACAATATATTTTCTTTAAATAAAAACAACTCTTTGCTTCAACACTTTGTTAATACAAAGTCATGAAATATTCACCATTCCACATTATAATTACACAAGAAATAAATGGATAGAAAATTAATAAATAAGGGCTTGCTCTTTTCACACTTTCTTTCATGTTACAACAAAACAATATCACTCCATCTTAAAAACTAATTTTAAGAAATACAAAGAATGAAAAACAGTTGAACCAGGCTTGCTCTCCACCCTACCATAATTGCGTCATGGAGCCTCGTGGGCTCTAACCATACCCTCGAGAAAGGAATTCTTAAAGCTCCATGATGATAAATGGAGACTTTTCACATCTTTATGACAGGATAAAACTAACATAGCACCAATTTCATACATATAGGTTCTCTACTTCTATTTTCAACCATAATCCTTACACTATATCACCTTCTTACAACCAATAAACAAGGTAAATAGAAATGAGAAGAACTTATCTATTTTCTTTTAGACAAAGGGAGTGAACTCTTGTATTCATCATTCCTCTCCAAGCTAGGCCATCTTGTTCTCTATCCTTCCAAGAGGTGGACTCCTCTCTTCTCATTCTTTCTAGACCATCTCCACTCCAGTTCTCCAAGAGGAGAAGTGGGTAACACCCCAATCATTCTTCCTCTCCAAAATATAGAGGAGTTCCAACTTACAATCTTTGGATGGGGAGGTGTGAAGTATACCTACCTCCATCAATGGGAGTCTTTTCCTTATTGAAGAAGAAACATGCACTTGGACAACCTCTCCATCTTTCTATCCCATCCTCTCTTCAAAACTCGTCACTCTCCATAATGAAGACATTTCAGGGGTCAAATCATGTCCTAGGGGCACTATTGTAAGCCTACATGACCCCTACCACTATGGTATAAACCCTAGAGAGCTTATTTTTGCATCCCAACCAAGGAAATTGACCATCAACCCTCTTCAAAGACCCATTTAAGGACCTACTCGAATTTCAACTTGATAATGGTTTCTAAACCTTATCCCCCAACTTACTTGACACACAAATAAATACCCTCTCAACCCAAAATATTAATCATCCCTTAACAACTTACTCTATCAACTTGTTAACTTTATTTCCTTCTAAGCCTCGAAAGGGGGTCAAATTCATCACTACAAGAAGATGTTTTTTTTTTATTATCTACTCAACGGTCTTCCCTTCTCATACTGACTCTTCCTTTCCTGCACATTAACAATGAAACCATAAGCAACAATCGTATATCACATTAATCTGATAGCTGAAATAAGATTTAATTTTGCAACCATTTCATTTACAATTTCAACTCACATTCACAATTTATGATTCCTAACTCCACGGTAGCATAAGTAAAATGCCAGAAAGAAAAGCACGAATATTATCAAATAATCACACTATTTGTCATTCACAATATATCTTACCATCTATTTAGGAACAAATAAAATAGATTATAGCTTTACTAATCACATGCAAGGTGGGGCCTTACACAAACCCAAAGGGGGTTCACTAGAAACCCCCTTCAAGCGAACCCATTAAATACTGGGCCCCACATTTCCCAGGAAAAAAAAACAAAAGAAAACTTTGTGGAAAGGGGTTCGCTCAAACTTATTTCCCCTTCTCCCCTTTGGCATAAAAATACTCTAGAATTTTTTCCTTAGAGGCTCAAGTTGAGGATGAAAATGGAGGAGACTTCACGGTGTGGATGATGGTAGTCCTTAGAACGAGCTATCCAACAAATATAATTTTAATATGTTTTGGTTTTATTATACATTTATTTTCTTAGTTTGATTAAACATAGGTTTTCAACGAAAATTAAGCTCTCTATTCTGCACATGTGGAAAAATAGCATATTATCATTTTTTTGAAAAATATGGTGCACTAATATGATGTCCTTGATCCAAAAAAAAAAATGAATTTCAATACATACAAAAAAGTTATGTTGTATACGGTCATATATGTCTAAAATTAGCGTTGGTTTGACTTGAGAGAGCAGTTAGGAAAAAATGTTACAAAGTACAGAATGCATGACAATTCCACTTACGCACTAGATATCATAGTTAGAAAACTAGAATTTGAAAAAATAAGAATTTTTATCCTTCATGGAAAAAAGTTATATTTGTATCTGGTGGTATGCTCTAAAGAATGGTGTTTCTTGAAAAAAACTAGTTTTTGAAGGGAGATGAAAAAAAAAAAAGTGCAATCAGTTCCAAAATTTTTGAAAAAAATATATTTAGAATCTACAAAACAAAAATGTCACAAATCACTAGTTTGCATCATCTTCAAATTCCCTCTACGGTTTGCATTTGCTATAGGTGCCCGAAAGTGAATATTTAGTTAGAAAAAATCAGTTCAGTGTCTATTTTGATAAAAAAATTGTAAACCAATATTGTGGGATCACCCTCTTCGTGACAACAATAATAACATTTCTAAATTTTTAAATCTCAAAAATATAATTTAATATTTTCTAAAAATATCTAGACATTACCATTAACAAATCTTGAAGCCACCTTCCCAATTCTTTTATCAGAAGCTAAAACTTACAAAATTAAAATTCGAATTATACTCTTCTGTCCTAAACTACCTAACACCATACTTTTATAATCACATTGATTTTTTAGGAAATGTTGCTAAGGTTTAAATAAGAAATTTATTTTCTCAAAATTAATTTTTCTATAGCTAAATTTAAATCCTATTTTTTAAATAAAAATTCTAAAATGAACAAAAATTAAGATGACCTCTATGAATTCAAACCCAAATCCAATATATGAACCCTACCTCTACAAGAAAACCAACCAATTTCCAAGCTTTCAATCTTTTTACAAGCAATATATGTTTCAAGAAAGCCTTTATTTATTTATTTTCTCTCTCATTTCTCAAATATAAGATGGATATTGAAATAACATATCATTTTTCTAAATAATCCAAAAATATAGGAAATAAAATACCCTAAGTACCCATTTCTTATTTTCATAGTGCACTTTCATTATGAGCTAGTACCTAAAATGAGATGTTTCTAATTTTTTGAAAATAAATCTATTTCCCATAATTTGTAACATTTGTAAATTAATTTATGTTCACATCAAAAGTATTATTTATAATTGCAATTAATTTGACCAAACAATACTTCTATTTTTTCAAAAACTAATAACATAAAAGTATTTCATCAAAATTATTTAATTATTTTGTACAGACCAATAAATTGCACAAACAATGATAAATAGACTCACCTAAGAAGGAAATTTTTATAGGTCTAACACTTAGGAGATCCAAAATCATGACTGATTTGAATATGGGTTCATGGGTTTCACATCACAAGGTCAGTAGCTTGACCATTGGGACTAGTAAGGTGAGATGGCTAAGTGAAATTCGTATCATTCTCCTCCACATGTGTTCTATTGGTCAAACACCTATATTTTTTTTCATAGTCAATCAAGAATTACATGCATATTTCCAACACAACTGATAAATTACCTAATTTCATAATATTCACATTTAATAATCACATTCTAATTAATGAATCTATCCAAACATTATAATCAACATAAAATTAATCATTTATTAAGCAAGATGAAGAAAGGATTAACATGGGTAAGCATTATAGTGGTTGAGAATACCAAGTTATATAGAAATTTGAATAGAGCTATAAATTTGTTGGATCTCAAGATGACACTTTCTTGTGGCTTGGCTCATAAAACATCATCTCTAGGGTCATTTCTCACCCTACTCTTGATTCGTAATCTTTGGTAAAGTCTTCTCTCCTTCCTTCTACCCTTTAGATCATATTCCTAAAATCTACATGGATGAGGAAATAATAGACTATGAAGAATACCTACAATATCATGACCTCATTTGTAAAATTTGTAAGACTATGACTGAAGTTGAATGATATGTATGCCTAGCTCATAAAGTAATAGAAAGAATCCATGAAGGAAGAAATAAACATCTACCCTTGTGTGAGGGGTTTTTAATCCTTGAATTTGATTCCCTTAAGGGTAAGGAGGCTATGTTAAAAATAAGTTATTGGAATTTCTAGGGTGGTTATCTTTGCTTCAAATAATGGTTCCCCACTTTTGATCCCAATATAAATTATTTCTCCTTTACCTTTTTGTGGGTGTGCCTACATTTTTTGAAACTAGAGTGGTATAGGACTATAGGAAATGGACTTGGGAATTACAATTGTATTTTGGTGGAGACAACCAACTAATCCTATACCACTCAGGCTCACATCTACATTAAGATGGATCACTCCAAGGGGCTCCTACTAAGATCTCTTTAAAGGTTGGAAATAGAAGATGAAGGCAACTAGTAGACTATGAAAACATTGCCTTTAGGTTTATATTTTTTTTTTCAATTTAATGTAACACCTTCTATTGCTAAAAAAAGGTTTGTTGTAGAGTAGGGAAGTCTATTTCCATATTGGAAACATACTTGGTTATTTGGTGTTGAGGCTCATCACTTTGTTATCACCCTTAGTGAGTTGCTTGAAAATGACCCAGGTTGCCCTTGTTGCATAGACGGTTGCTGTTGCACCAAAAGATCGACTTGTTAATGCTCAATACAACCGCTAGAGTTAATGAATCCCCAAGAAGTGGTTAAGCCATGTCACGAACCAGAGCGTTGTGTTGCACACCACTTGAGGAGAACGAGGGCACACACCTTGCAAAAATCCCCCCCAACGTAAGTGAGGGGTTCAAACCCATGACCTAGGCTTTGATACCAATTGTTGCACAAACGGTTTTCATTGCACCAAAAGATCGACCTGTTAATGCTTGATACAATGTCCAGAGTTAATGAATCCACAGGAGGTGGTTAAGCCATGTCACAAACCCGAGTGATTGCACTACATGACATAGGGAGACCAAGGCCACACACCTTGCAACAACCCCCTTCCAAAGTTCTCGCTTCTCCTAATTTGCATGGCTATTCTTGTGTTTTGATATCAAACTCTATTTTAGGAGGATTTTTTATAGCACAAATCACCAAAAATAAGAAATGATTATGAGACTCTGGTGAGTTTGAAAGCAAAGCCAAAGTCAAAGTTGGAGACATCAATAGAGCAAATTGGAGAGCCCAAGGAGTGATGTGAAGTGTATGATTTGCTTAACCTAAATTTTAAATGTTATCAATATCTAATTAAAATTGAATCAAGGTTTAACATAAAAAATGAAATCATCTCAAAAAACAATAAACATCATATGTTTGAGAGATCATCTAACAAGGATACAAAAAATTATAAAAGAAAACTTAGTAAGAATTTGTCAAAGCTCAACAACAGTTTAAAAAATAAAAGCTCCCTAAAAATTTGTAAAAGCTCATTTGCTCCCTGAAATAAAGAAGGCTATGTTTCAACTTTCCATTGCTAACTTCTCCATTAACTGCTTTACAATTATTACTATTTATATATTATATATAATCCTATACTTATATTCGCATGTGATTTTTAAAGTAAAGTCTATTTATTTGATTCCACCATTCTTATATTTTCAAAAAGAAAGATCAACATAGATTTGTACTCCCCCAACAACAATACAATCTTATAAATAAATATTAAATCTTCCATTAAGAAAGTAACCACCCACATTTGATTCCCCCTTCTTAAAGTCTATTTATTTGATTCCACCATTCTTATATTTTTTTATATTTTAAAAAGAAAAATCAACGTAGATTTGTACTCCCCAACAAGAAAACAATCTTATAAATAATATAAAATCTTCCATTAAAAAAGTGGCCACCCACATTTGATTCCCCCATTCTTGAAAGGAGGCCCCCCACATTTTGATTCCTTTCCCACAATTAACCCGATTGGCCTTTCATTAACTGAAACTGCTTATTTTTCACATTCAATCCACAGTCGCAGGAGGACAATATAATCTTCACCAATTTCAAGTCTAACAGTTGATGAAGGAGTGGTGGCGGCAGATCTGTTTCTTCTGTTCAAGTTTTAAGGAAAAAAATCGGTTCTACCCAGGTACTTTCTGTTGATTTATAAACTTCAGTTTTTCTTTTGGAAATAATCTTACATACAGACACAGAGCCACGGTGAGCTTTACAGAGTGCGTGAACTTTACCTTCTCACAATATGAACAAGATAGGTACAACAGTATAAGTTGATTAAAATTTCACTTTATTTGAGTTACAAGAAATTTATATTAATGATTAAATATTATTGAAGTTTTGGGGATAAGATATTAATCCAACAGTTTCTGCTTATTTGTTT
>VDFB02379711.1:156382262-156433154 GCA_007258455.2 Sequoia sempervirens | reverse complement strand
ATCTTCTGCATGATTTGGTATGGACCATAATATTTTGGAGACAACTTATTATTCTTTCTTTGCTGCTTTAGTGAGATTTTCTTATAAGGCTGCAATCGCAAGATGACCCAATCCCCAACTTCAAAAATTCTTTCACTACGATGTTGGTCTCCCTATTGTTTCATTCAATTTTGTGCCATGGCTAAATTCTCCTTGAGTCTTGAAATTACTTGTTGTTGATGAAACCAAGTGGTCTTCTCTTTGCACGAACTCTTGAGGACATGTAATTGATGATGTATGTGATGGAAGGAGGATGATATCCATAAAGTGCCAAAAATGGAACATTCTTGATGAGTATGACAAGAAGTGTTATACCACCATTCCATGAAGTGGTAGCCAATCTACCCGAGACTATTTCTATGAGAGTGAAACAACGTAGATATCCTTCCAAACACTTATTAACAACCTCTGTTTTCCCATCTGATTGAGGGTGGTATGAAGAGCTAAGAGCCAATTGAGTACCCAAACATGAGAATAAATCTTTCCAAAGTGACTAGTGAAGATAGGATCACGATCACTAACAATAACTTTAGGTGTACCATGTAGCTTTTGGCTATTCTCCAAAAAAGCTTTAGCCACTGCACTTGCTGTAAAAGGATGTGCTAATGCAATGAAATGTGCATATTTAGTGAGCCGATCAACTACCACCATGATGAAATTATGACCTTTAGATTTGGGAAGCCCTGTGATGAAGTCCATGGATACCTCTTCCCAACGCTGGCTAGGAATAGATAAGGGTTGCAAGAGACCTGGTGTCTGAATTGTCTCCCCTTTATGCCTTTGACACACCAAACATTTCAACCACAAATTTTTGAACATCACCCTTTAGCCCTTCCCAAAGAAATCTTTGGCGGCTTCGATGATATGTCTTTAAAAATCCTGAATGACCACCCACTGGAGACTCATGCAACTCTGTGAGAATCTTGATTTTAAGGTTGGAATTCTTGCAGAGATACAAATGCTCTTTATACCAAAGAGTATCTCCCTTCCAACAAAACTTATCTGAACTACTAGGATCACTTTTTAATTGCTCGATGAGATTACTTGTCGCAACATCATTTTGCCACTATGCTTTGGCTTCCTCCACCCAATTTGCTTGTAATATTGAAAGGGCACACAATAAGGCTTCATCTTTCTCATCCTTCCTTGACAGTGCATCTGTGACAATATTTTCATTCCCTTTCTTATATACAATCTCAAAGTCATATCCTAACATCTTAGTGACCGATTTTTGTTTCTCTTCAGAAGATAGTCGTTGTTCCAAAAAATATTTTAGGCTATCATGATCTGTCTTAACCTTGAAATGTCTACCCAATAGATAAGGTCACCATTGTTTCACTGCATGGAGTATTGCTAGCATTTCCTTCTCATAAATAGGTTTTAGTTGATTCTTACCTTTTAATTGATGACTCTCAAAAGCAATTGGTTGACCTTCTTGCATGAGCACTGCTCCTATCCCATTTCTAGAAGCATCACATTCCACAATGAATTCCTTTGTGGTCGAGTGGCAAACTGGAGTTGTACACATAGCCTCCTTCAATCTCTCAAATGTTGTATTGGCAGAATCATTCCAATGAAAAGAATCCTTCTTCAATAGAGTGGTGAGAGGTGATGTTAACTACCATAATTCTTCACAAATATTCTATAGTACCCTATCAATCCCAAGAATCCTCTCAGTTTCTTAATGGTTTTTGGAATAGGCCATTCCATGATAGCCTTAATTTTGTTAAGGTCCACCTTTACTCCTTCATGAGAAACTATGTGTTCCAAATACTCCACCTCTGTAAGACCAAAAGCACACTTGGATGGCTTAGCATAGATTTTATGATCTTCAAGTATTTGTAATGCTTGGTCCACATGTTGCAAATGTTCTTCCCAAGTCTTGCTATAAATCAATGTATCATCAAAGAATACTAACACAAACTTTCTCAAGAACTTCTTAAAAATGGAATTCATCAAACTTTGGAATGTAGATGGTGCATTGGTAAGACCAAATGGCATCACCAAAAATTCATAATGACCCTCATGAGTTTGAAATGTTGTCTTACAAATATCTTCCTCCTTAATCCGAATTTGGTGATAACCAGATCTAAGATCTAACTTGGTAAAAAACATAGCTCCATTTAATTCATCTAGCAAATCATCAATGACTGGAATTGGAAATTATCTTTAATGGTGTACATGTTGAGCACTCTATAATCTAGACACATGCGCCAAGTATCATCCTTCTTACGTATCATCACCACGGGCGAGGAGTAAGCACTTTGGCTATGCCTGATGATTCCTGCCTCTAGCATCTCTTCAACATTTTTTTCTATCTCACTCTTTTGTATCTGTGGATACTTGTAAGGCCTGATGTTCAGTGGTTGGCTCCCTAGGACTAACTGTATGGCATGATCATGATCCCTCTTAGGAGGAAGTCCTTTAGGGATATCTCCAAGAACAACTGAGTGACGATCAATTATAGCTTGCAAATCTGGATGAGTAGGAGTATTAGATTGAGAGACTTCTAATGAACATAGTTGGGCCACAAATCCATCCACTCCTTTCTTAAGAAAATTTTGCATTTGATGAGAGCTTACCATTTGTGGAGATTTTTCCTTCAAACCCCTTAGCTCTACTAGCCTTCCTTCTTATTGAAATCTCATGAATAGTTCTTGGAAGTTCATCTCAATTGTTCCTAATGTAGTAAGCCATTGTACTCCCAAAATAATATCTATTGCACCCATGGATATCGCATACATTGGGGTATCAAGTTGATAATCTCCCATGGATAATTTAATGCTATGACACTTCCCTGAACAACTAACTGTACCACCATCTGCAATCAAAACTTGTAACTCTAGAGCTAGATATATGAAACAATTTAAATGAGTAGCTAACTTTTTGTTGATGAAATTATGAGTACTACCTACGTCGATCAACATTGTTACCTTCTGCTTCTTTAGGAACCCCACCACCCTGAGAGTTTATGGAGCACTGAAACCTGAGAGTGCATGACAAGAAATGATTTGTTGAGAATCATGTGATTCCTCATTTGACTCCCTTTCATCTTCTAGTATGGGTTCCTCCTCTTCTTCCTCATTGGGACCTTCGATATAAAACAATTTCTTTTCACTAAATTTATGTCCTTGACTGTATTTGCTATCACAATTGAAACACAAGCCTTTTGCTCTTTTCTCCTCAATTTGTTGTGGAGTCAACTTAGTAGGTTGTGTTGAATATCCTTTCTCTCTTGTCACATTAGCCCCTTGCTTCTTAGGAATCAAATACTTCTCCTCTACCTTGCATGCTAAGATAAAAGACTCATTTATGGAACTAGGGCTAAACATGCGTACTCATGTTGAATGTGATCCTTGAGACCACCCAAGAATAAGTCATTCAAGTTTTCCTCCGTAATTGTATCCACCCTTAAGGATAGATTTTGGAATTGTTGAATATAATCCTTAACTGATCCTGTTTGTTGAAGTTTAGCTAGTTGGCTGAAGAAGTTGTTTGTGACGCTATTGCTAAATTGTGCTTGGAGTTCCTCTGTAAAAATTGACCATGAGACAGTGAGCCCCTTTATACTTCAATGAGTGCAAAGCCAATGATACCAAATGAATTGATCTAGTTCTAGATATAAGGAAGCCATTGGGACCTTTTGTCCATTTGGGATTTGGTGTACTTCAAAAAAATTCTCCATTTGGTTTATCCATGTTAGAGGATCCTTACCATCGAACTTGCGCATATCCACCTTTGTAAATAAATTCCTAGATCCCATAGGAGTACTAAAACTTGTGTCAGTAGTAGCTAACCTAGAATTTTCACCTTGGCCGCTTGAGAACTCCTTTCTTGATTCAGCCATGTAGGTGCTTAACATGTTTCGTATGTCCGATATATCTCCTCTTAGGTCACACATATCCATCTTAATTGAGAAATTTCTTCCTTGACCTTATTGATTTCCTCATTATGAGTAATATCCTCGATTGTTTCACCATCCTTATCAGGAGTCTTCCCCGGAGTGACAACATTCTTTTTACCCCTTGTTGTAGGCCCCGTCATGATGGAAACCACTGATGTTGAAATAAATCACACAAATGAAACTTAAATTATCTCAAAATTTTACTGTAATCTCCTTTATTATTTCTTCAAAAACCCAATAAAAATTAGACTCCAATTCAACAAGATGTTCGAGATATGTAGATTCCAAAAAAAATAGTGTAGAAACCCTAATTCTTCAATAATTCGCTTAATTCTACTCCAATTCTTCTGAAATCTAGACTGTAGCTTCTTCAATATTTTCTTCAAAAACCCTTTAAAAATCAGAAAACATTTCTCCAAAATCTGAAAGATATTCCCTTCCCAAAATCGCCTCCAAATTTGAGAAAAACCTTGACTCTATGGTGCCAAGATCATGCTCTGATACCACTTGTTATGAAATAACTTGCACAATAAAAGAATATGATATGAAATATGCTGCAAATACTTGATAATAATTGATAATAACAAGCCATTTTGAGGGGGCAAACCTCCAAATATCTCTAATGAGAACACACTTCACAACTTTATGATGAAATAAGACTCACAACCTCCTATATATACCTATTTATGCCAAGGATATCACCTAGGCTGACCTAGGCCGACCTAAACAACTAAATAACAATATACTAATGATAATATGACTTAATAGAGAGTTAAGATAGCCACAAGCCAACTATTCATAACCCGATGTACAATAATATTAAGGGCGTAGCAATGATAAGTCAAAGATCACATGGGAAGAGTCCACATATGACTTGATGTGACAAGTCAAAGATCATATGGGGAAGAGAAAAATGATTTTAATATTCTTTGAAAAGATAAAAGGAATTAAAAATTCCTTAGGAGGTTGATTAGGCTAGTTAATAAATAATTAGAGGGTTAGGTGGCTAAGAGAGATTAGGGTCCAACTTTTAAAAGTTGGATGATGTGACACATACTAATCAAAGACTAGGCATGTGCATATCTCTAATGATGAGTTTAGGAGAATAATTAGGATTAACAAAGAGACGTGACATGTGAGGATTTAAATAAATATCTTATTTCTTTAATTCATTTAATGAAAGGGGTAATGTATTTAATTATTTAAGTAGATACCTTAGGGATTAGAATAAATTTAGAGGTATTAATTAAATAATAGTGATATTATTTAATTAATGCAGATAAGGGGATGTTTAGATGAAAAGAGATAAATTTGGATAAAATAAGTGTCTAAATTTAGGTGTCTACAAACTTGTTTAAGATAAAAGAGATAATGAATGCCAAAGTGTCAAGTTTTTTTTTGGCTTGGATTGCTTAAAACAATATAGAAAGCAAACAATTATAATTTTTTTGCATATAAATACGCTGAATCTATCTGATCTACATTCAACTGGAAAAATCCCTTAAGAGTCTAAAGTGAAAAATGGATGTAAACTTCAACATGTTGTTACTCAATTATCATGATGCTTAGAAACTTATTGTCTGAGCCTATGGGACAATGTTTAGCCCCTCTATAATAACCCCTCTTAATTTTCGTTAACTTGGAGGTGTTTTCCCATGGTCGTAAATTTTTACTTGGGGAAAAAGTTGTTAAATAGAAGTAGTTGAAAGTTGCAAAGTGGTGAAACTTTCATTTTTAAAATCATGTGACCAAACAAACTATTCCAATGCATCTAGGTGGGTAAGTTTGCATTAGGAATGGTCCTCTTTTGCACCCAAACACACTAAATCACTCTAAGCTACATTCAACTAGCAGAATCCCTTAAGAGTCAAAAGTGCAAAATGGCTGCAAGCTTCAACATGTTGTTACTTGGGTACCATGATGCTTAGAAACTTCTCATCTAAGGCTATGAAATTATATTGAGCCCCTCTAGAATAATTTCTCTCATTTTTTCCTATCTCAGAGGCATTTTCCTGTGGTGGCGAATTTTAACTTGGAGAGAAATTTGTCAAATGCAAGTAGTTGAAAGTTGAAAAGCGATACAACTTTCACTCGACAACTCAAATGACCAAATTAACTATTCTAAATCATCCAGGTGGGTATGTTTATTTTAGAGATGGTCCTCTTTCACACCCAAACATGTTGAATCAATTAGAGCTACGTTCAACTAGCAAAATTTTTTAAAAGTCCAAAGTGCAAAATAGTTGCAAACTGCAGTATGTTGTTACTTGGATACCATGATTCTTAGAAACTTCTCATTTGATCCTATAGGATTGGGTTGGACCCCTCTACAATAACTACTCTTATTTTTTTCTATGTTGGAGGTCTTTTCCCATGGTGGTGATTTTTCACTTGAAAAAATAGTTGTCAAATGCAAGTAGTTGAAAGTTGTAAAGTGATACAATGTAGTATTCCCCCTTAATTTTTTTTTAATTTTAACACAATATAAACCAACACAATGACTCTAATTTGTGTTAGCTTCAAATGAAAACCAGCTTGTAAACAACCCTCACCAAGAATGTTCACCAAGATGATCTTGTAGTGGGTGAGGTGATAACATATGGTTTGGGGTTCGTTAGAAACAAAAATTGAACTGAAAGTACATTCATCTACTAACTAGCAGACATCCATAAGGTGGTGTGAATACTCCACTTATTCAATGGGTGAGACTATTACAAATTTTAAGGAAACAAGCCAGCCATGGAATCCACACTTCCACTTATTTAGTGAGGGGAATACATTTCTCACTACCACTTATTTTGAGAGGGGAAATTTAATAATAATAAAAGGTTTATTATTAAACTCAATCACTTCTCTAGTGAGTGTGAAATTCAAAACCAATTTGCAACAATTACACAAATTGTTGTTAGTACTATTAATTAGCTTTACAATCAATAAATACAACTACAAACAACAAAATATATGCTTTTGAAATCTTACAATGGTTAGAGTAATAATCCTCTAACTATTACAATATAAAATAATATGGAAATTAAGCTCAAACCAAGAATATAAAAATTTCTAACTAATCTGATTAGAAACAATAAATATAGAAAATCACATTAATAAGATGAGAAATCATCAAATTAGATTTAGCTCCTTCAATAGAGCTCTAGAAAGCTTCATACAACAATCAAATGAAGCCTCTCAACTAGGCATCCAACCTCCACTAAAGAAATAGTGTCAAACATAGGAGAAAAAAAAGGCTTGAATCCCAATGCAACATCAAGAAATAGTATGACCTCTAGGAAGGGTTGACCTCTTCTTAAAAATCAAAGAATCAATAATAAAATCTAAATTTGAAAAATTGGGCACCCTCCACAACAGAATAGCATGGGCCAATACCTAGAATAAGATAAAAATAAGTGGTGAAGCTATCAACAAAAAAAAAATTTAGCCATGCAAAAATTAGCAACTCAGAAATAGGCTATATAGCAACAACCTATCTAAAATCATCAAAATTTAAGCTCTATTTGCACCTTTGTGTGAAGTAAAGTCTCAAATAACCACCTAGGAAGCCACAGTTTCAGGCTCGAAGGATGGATTGATTTGCTAAGCTCCCCCTTAGCTAGGTTTGGATTCAGTTCAATGACAAATGTTTACTATCAAAATCCAACATAATTATCTCTTCTCATAATTTCAATATATTATAAGCTTAAATGGAAAATAAAGTAATTCTATAACTCCCAACAGGAAACTGTTCAAATTCCACCAACAGATGCCACCTCTCAACATTCACTTAATTTGAATTAATAAAACATTAATTAACTTTCCTCTAGGCGTCCAACATTAAGTTACATCAATAAAACTTTTAAAATAAAGATTAAATGCTCAAGTAGTCGACCCCCTTTTCAAGCCCCAAATCGAAACAACTTGAAGTTCAACAACCAAGCAAGGGGTACAACTACAAAACATGAAAATTAATTAAGAATAGAACTTAGTCCAAGGATGAAGCCAAGACCAATTCCAAGACTAATTTTGATAGATTGCCAAAAATAGTATTATGACTTAGAGTTGAACTACTGATGGAACCACTACCAAAAATAGACTTACTAAAAAATAGAAAATTCCAAAATTAGTAAGTCCACTTCAACTCAACAGAAATCCAAACTAATCAGCCACAATGAATTGAAGATGATTGTGATAGTGCTAGAATGATAACACTATCAAAAGACTTAACAAAGAATAACAAATTGTTATAAATAATAAGTTTGCAAAACATCATTTGAACACCAACTAAGTAATAATCATGACTTACTATAAATAGTAAGTTTTTGGAAAGGTTTTTAGATTCAGATGCATGTCACACCTCCTTGAAGGTCTCTAAAAACCTATAAAAACCTAGAAACCATTCTTATATGCAAGATACCTACCAAAACTGCATGTCATAATATGAACATGCATGTTACCTCATTTTAATGCTCTCCAAAAACCCATAAAGCTTCACCAAACATGCATTAGAAACTCACACATGCAAACCCTCAATAATACATTTGAAAGAAGAAACCCTAATTTCCCATACTGCTTAACCTACAAGTTTCCAGTACTAGGCTAATTCCAAATGAAGAGCATAATTTATGCAAATCAGTGGTGGAGATCTCTTACTAATCACAATTCAATTAGTTTTGGACAATATTCCAACCTAGAAAACCCCAACTTGCTTTCTAATTCACAAATTCCTCATATTCCCTTATAGCACATCAAATAATGAAAATTGAACATATCTTTTAGAAAATATCTCAAACCCATGAACCAAATACCATTTAGACTACCCTTTATGGACTTCTTCAACATATCAGATTGTTGCTTAGAGTTGTTTTAAAAAATCACCTCCAAAATTGAACTACTACACTGCCCTTAAGCCTAATTAAGCCTCTTTTATAAAGTATATGGTAAACCTTCTCCCAATCACCAATCTTCACTCCAAAGTACTAAATAGGTCACATGGGGTCTGTAAAAATAGATGTTATCAACTAAAACATCTACCAACTCATAAAATGTCAAAACCCTACCTCTACCTGTCTATTCTAGGCTAATACATTGAGATATTAGGCTAGGTATTGTACAAACATGGCCCTAACTCTATCCCCTACATCCAAAATCACTCCCAAACTAAAAATAATCCTAACTTCATCTATTCCACCGATTTGCAAATAATTTCACCGGTGGAATGGTTATTTATTGTATTTTCTTATTCAAACCCTCTTGCTTTAGGGTTTTCAGACCACTTTCAGAGTTTTGGCTCTAACTCACTCAAGTTTCAATTAAAACCTTTGAAACCAAAGCCAAAAGAAGGATAACACATCCATCTGACACTTCCAATGAAGATTCTTACATTTACAACCTATACAAAATTGTACAAAGGCTTGTGGCAGCTGATTAACACTAGAAATTGTAGAAAAATGAAGTTAGATTTATTGCTTCAACACCAAAATATTCAACAAAACCTTGCCTCTAACTTTTTAAATCATATCTAAACTTGTACAACAACAAACCAATAGTTCATAATCAACTTTTGAACAACATGACTGCTAAACTTCCAAATGAGACAAAAAGTGTAAAACTTGACAACCTTATCTAATACCGACCCCACATGACTTATTACGTTGAAAATGGTCTATTGTGAGCTTATTAGATCAAACAAGACTCTAAACACCCAAAAACCTCACATGTGACCATATTGACAAAAGTTGACTAGGTGCCCTACACTAGTAAAACTAAATTGATGACATTACATGCAACTTTCATTCTACAACTTGTCTAACCAAACGAACTATTCCCATATATCTAGGTGGGTATGTTTACACTAGGCATGGTCCATTTTCACACCCAGATATGTTGAATTGATCCAAGCTACATTCAACCAACAAAATCTTTTAAGAGTCCAAAGTGTAAAATGACAGCAAACTTCATCATACTTTTAATCGAATACTATGATGCTTAGAAATTTATCATCTAATCCTATGGGATTTCATTAGACCCCTCTATAATAACCTCTCTCATTTTTTCCTATCTTGAAGGAATTTTTTGTGTTGTAAAAATTTTTTACCTTGGAAAAAAGTTGTCAAATGCAAGTAGTTGAAAGTTGCAAAGTGGTGCAACTTTCATTCTACAACTCATGTGACCAAAAAAAATATTCCAATGTGTTGAGTGAGTATGTTTATGCTAGGAATTGTTCTCTTTCACATCCTAACACACTGAATTGCTCTGAGCTACATTCAATTGGTGAAATCCCTCAAGAGTTCAAAGAGAAAAATGACTACAAACTTCATAATTTTAATCAAATACTATGATACTTAGAAACCTTTTGTCTTAGCTTATTTGATTATGTTGACAACCTCTACAATAACCTCTCTTAGTTTTTTCTATCTCAGAGGTGTTTTCAAGTGGTGAAAAATTTTCACTTCAAGAAAAAGTTATTGAATGCAAGCATTTGAAAGATGCAAAATGGTGCAACTTTCATTTTGCAACTCGTTTGACCAAATAAAATATTCCAACACATCTAGGTGGGTAAGTTTACACTAGATATGGTTCTCTTTCACACGCAAACATGTTGAATCGATTTGAGCTACATTCAACCAACAAAACCCCTGAACAATTCAAAGTGAAAAATGATTGCAAACTTCAACATGTTGTTGCTCACATACTGTGATACTTCAAAACTTCTTATTTGATCCTATTGGATTGATTTTGTCCCCTCTACAATAATCTCTCTTATTTTTTTCTATCTCAAAGTTGTTTTCCTGTGGTCACAAATTTTCACATGGGGAAAAGGTTGTCGAATGCAAGTAGTTGAAAGTTGCAAAATGGTGCAACTTTTATTTTGAAACACATGTAACCAAATGAACTATTCCAACACATTTGGGTGGGTACATTTACACTAGACATTTTCTTCTTTTGTACCTAAACATGCTGAATCACACCGAGCTACATTCAACCAATAGAATCCCTTAAGAATCCAAAGTGCAAAATGACTACAAACTTCATCATGTTGTTACTCATATACCATGATGCTTAGAAACTTGTCATCCAATTCTATGGGATCACATTGGGCCACTCTACAATAACCTCTTTTATTTTTCACTATCTTAGAGGCATTTTCTCATGGTGAAAATTTTTCACTTGGAAAAAAAATTGTTAAATACAAGTAGTTGAAAGTTGCAAAGTGATGCAATTTTTATTATGTAACTTGTGTGACCAAACAAAATATTCCAATGCATTTGAGTTGGTATATTTACACTAGGTATGGTTCTCTTTCGCACCCAAACAAGTTGAAGCAATCTGAGCTACATTCAATTGGTAGAATACCCAAAGAGTCTAAAGTGAAATTGACTACAACTTCAACATATTATTACTTGGATACCATGACACTTAAAAAAAAAAAAAATTGATCCTGTAGGATTGTGTTGGGCCCCTCTACAATAACCTCTCTTGGATTTTTCTATCTTGGAAGTGTTTTTCTATGGTGACAATTTTCACTTGGGAAAAAGTTTTTAATCCAAGTAGTTGAAAGTTGTAAAGTGGTGCAAATTTCATTCTACAACTCGTGTGACCAAACGAACTATTCCAATGCATCTGATTGGGTGAATTTATGCTAGAAACAGTCCTCCTTCACACCCAAACATGTTAAATAACTCTAAGCTACATTCAACAGACAAAATCTCTTAATAGTCCAAAATGCAAAATAATTGCAAACTCCAGCATGTTGTTAATCGGATATCATGGCACTTAGAAACTTCTCGTCTATTCCTATGGGATCATATTGGGCCTCCCTACAATAAGATCTCTTGGTTTTCACTATCTTGAAGGTGTTTTTTCATGATAGTGAATTTTCACTTGGGGAAAAAGTTGTTAAATGTAAGTAGTTAAAAGTTGTAAAGTGGTACAACTTTAATTGTAAAATTCATGTGACCAAACAAACTATTCCAATGCATCTAAGTAGGTATGTTCATGCTAGGCATGGTACTCTTTTGGACCCAAACACGTTGAATCACTATGAGCTACATTCAACAACAAAATTCCTTAAGATTATAAAATGCAAAATGCTTGCAAACTTCAACATAATATTACTCAGATACCATGACACTTAAAAACTTCTCTTCTAAGTATATGAGATTGCATTAGGACCCTCTACATTAACCTCTCTCATTTTTCTCTATCTCAATGGTGTTTTCCTATGGTGGAAAATTTTCACTTGGAGAAAATGTTGTCAAATGCAAGTAGTTGAAAGTTGTAAGGTGGTGAAACTTTTTTTCTACAACTCGAGTGACCAAAGAACTATTCTAACACATCCTATTTGGGTACGTTTACACTAGGAATAGTCTTCATTTGCACCCAAACATGTTGAATTGATCTGAATTACACTCAACTGACATAATCTCTTAAGAGTCTAAAATGTAAAATGACAAAAAATTTCAACATGCTATTACTCAGTTAGTGTTATTCTTAGAAAGTTCTCATCTAAGCCTATGCGATCATGTTAGGCCCCTCTACATTAACCTCTCAATTTTTTCTATCTCAAAGATGTTCTCCTGTGGTGGTGAATTTTCACTTGGGAAAAAAGTTGCCAAATGCAAGTAGTTAAAAGTTGCAAAGAAGTGCAACTTTCATTTTGCAAATCATGATACCAAAAAAAAAATTCTAATGCATCTAAGTGGGTACATTTATATTAATTTTGGTCCTCTTTCACACCCAAACATGTTGAATCAATCCAAACTATATTAAACTAGCAGAATCCCTTAAAAGTCCAAAGTGCAAAATGACTATAAATTTTAGCATGTTGTTACTTGGATACCATGATGCTTAGAAACTTCATGTAGATAAGGCTATGTTTCACATTGTTCCCCTCTACAAAAACCTCTCTCAAATTTTGCTATCTAGGAGGTGTTTTCCCATGGTGATAAATTTTTACTTAGGAAAAAAGTTGTCAAATGCACGTAGTTGAAAGTTACAAAATGGTGCAACTTTCGGTATGTAACTTGTGTGACCAAATGAACTATTCTAACACATTTAGGTGGGTACATTTACTATAGACATTGTCCACTTCCACACCCAAACACACTAAATTGATTTGATTTACATTCAACTGACAGAATCCCTCAAAAGTCCAAAGTGCAAAATGGTTGCAAACCTTAGCATTTTGTTACTCAAATATCATGATTCTTAGAAACTTATAGTTTGATCTTATGGAATCGAATTGGAACCATTTACAATAACCTCTCTCATTTTTTACTATCTCAGAGGCATTTTCCCATGGTAGTGAATTTTTAGTTGGAAAAAAAGTTGTCAAATGCAAGTAGTTGAATATGGAAAAGTGGTGCAAATATTGTTCTACAACTTAAGTGACCAAACGAAAAAATTACAACATGTCTAGGTTGGTACATTTATGCTAGGAATGGTCCTCTTTCATACCCAAACATATTGAATTGCTTCAAGCTACATTCAACCGATAAAATCCCTTAAGACTCCAAAGTGCACAATGGATGCAAACTTTAAAATGTTGTGACTCATATACCATGATACTTAAAAATTTCTTGTCTAATCCTATAGGATTATTTTGGTCCCCTCTACAATAACATATATGTTTTTTTTCTTTCTCAGAGGCATTCTCTGGTGGTGGTGAATTTTCACTTCAGAAAAAAGTTGACAAATGCAAACTTAGTTAAAAGTTGCAAAGTGATGCAACTTTA
Organism: Sequoia sempervirens; assembly: GCA_007258455.2. Classification (NCBI taxonomy): domain Eukaryota; kingdom Viridiplantae; phylum Streptophyta; class Pinopsida; order Cupressales; family Cupressaceae; genus Sequoia; species Sequoia sempervirens. Next base: position 156,419,483 of record VDFB02379711.1, on the reverse strand, counting down.
ATTCTGCAACTTGTGTGACCAAATGAATTATTCCAATGCATTTGGGTGGGTATTTTTACAATAAGAATAGTTCTATTTCACATCCAAACACGTTGAATCACTTTGACCTACATTCAACCAGCAAAATCCCTTTAGAGTCCAAATTACAAAATGACTATAAACTTCAACATATTGTTAGTTGAATACTATAACACTTATAAACTTCTTGTTTTATCGTATGGGATTATATTGGGACCCTCTACAATAATCTCTCTCAGTTTTCACTATCTCAAATGTGTTTTCTTGTGGTAGCAAATTTTCATTTAGGGAAAAAGTTGTCAAATGCAAGTAGTTGAAAGTTTCAAAGTGGTGCAACTTTCTTTTTGCAACTAGTATGACCAAATGAACTATTCTGACATATTTGCGTGGGTAAATATACACTATAAATGGTCCTCTTTTATACCCAAACATATTGAATAGATCTGAGCTACAATCAACTAACAAAATCTCTTATGAGTCCAAAGTACAAAATGGTTGCAAACTTTAGCATACTATTACTAAGATACCATAACACTTAGAGAATTATCAACTGAACCTGTGGAATCACATTGGGCCCCTCTATAATAAATTATTTTGATTTTCTCTATCTTAGAGGTATTTTTCTGTGGTGACAAATTTTCACTTTGGGAAAAAGTTATCAAATGTAAGTAGTTGAAAGTTGCAAAATGGTGTAACTTTCATTCTACATCTTGTGTGATGAAACAAACTATTCCAACGCATCCAGGTGGGTACATTTACTCTAGGCATCATCCTCTTTCACACCCAAATATGTTGAATTGCTCTGAGCTACATTCAACTAGGAGAATCTGTTAAGAGTCCAAAGTGAAAAATGACTACAAGCTTGACCATTTTGTTACTTGAATATTGTGACACTTAGAAACTTTTCATATGAGCCTATGGGTTCATGTTGGGACTCTCTACAACAATATCACTTAGCTTTCACTATGTCAGAGGCATTTTTTCATGGTGGTAAATTTTCACTTGGAAAAAAAGTTATCAAATGTAAGTAGTTCAAAGTTACAAAGTGGTACAACTTTTGTTCTACAACACATGTGACCAAAAAAACTATTTCAACACATCTAATTTGGTACATTTATGCTAGGAATGGTCTTCTTTTGCACCCAAACACGCTGAGTCCCTCTAAGCTACATTCAACTGACATAATCCCTTAAGATTCTAAAGTGCTAAATGACTACTAAATTTATCATGTTATTACTTAGATATTGTAATGCTTAGAAACTTCTCTTTTGAGCCTATGGGATTGTGTTGGGCCCCTCTATAATAATCTCTCTTATTTTTTCTATCTTAGAGGCATTTTCCCATGGTGAAAAATTTTTATTTGGGAAAAAAGTTATCAAATGAAAGTAGTTGAAAGTTTTAAAGTCGTGTAATTTTTTTTCTAGCTCGTGTGACCAAATAAAATATTCCAACATATTTTCATGGGTAGATTTATACTAGGTATGTTCCTCTTTCACACTCAAACACGTTGAATCGATCTGATCTATATTTAATCGATAGAATTTTGCAACAGTCTAAAGTGCAAAATGACTGCAAACTTAAGCATGTTGTTAGTCAGATACTATGACTCTTAGAAACTTTTCATATGAGTCTATGGGATTATGTTGGACCCCTCTACAATAACCTCTCTCAGTTTTCACTATCTAGGAGACATTTTTCTATGGTGGTGAATTTTCACTTGGGAAAAAAGTTGACAAATGCAAGTAGTTGAAAGTTACAAAGTAGTGCAACTTTCATTTTCTAACTTATGTGACCAAACAAACTATTCCAAAACATATGGGTGGCTATTTTTACACTAAGCATAGTCCTCTTTCACACCCAAACATGCCAAATCTATCTGAGCTACATTCAACCCGCATAATCCCTTAAGAGTTCAAAATGCAAAATGGTTGCAAACTTCATCATGTTGTTACTCGAATATCATGATTCTTAGAAACTTCTCATCTAAGCATATGGGATTGTTTTGATCCTCTCTACAATAATCTCTCTCAATTTTTACTACCTCAAAAGCTTTTTTTTGTGGTGGTGAATTTTCACTTGGGAAAAAAACTGTCAAATGCAAGTAGTTGAAAGTTGCAAAGTGGTACAACTTTCGTTTTGCAACTTGTGTGACCAAATGAACTGTTCCAACATATCTAGGTGGGTACATTTACACTAGGCATGGTCCTCTTTTACACCCAAACACACTGAATCAATCTGAGCTACATTCAACCAATAGAATCCCTTAAGAGTCTAAAGTGCAAAATGATTGCAAACTTTAGCATGTTGTTACTCTGATACTGTGATGCTTAGGAACTTATCGTTTAAGCCTATGGAATCACGTTGCGCCCCTCTATAACAAGAACTTTTAGTTTTCATTATCTCAAAAGAGATTTCTAGTGGTGGCGAATTTTCACTTGGGGAAAAATTTGTCAAATGCAAGTAGTTGAAAATGCAAAATGGTGAAACTTTCATTCTAATACTTGTGTGACCAAATGAACAATTCTGACACATATGGGTGGTTACGTTTATGCTAGGCATGGTTCTCTTTTATACCCAAACATGCTAAGTCAATTCGAGCTACATTCAACTAGCAAAATCCCTTAAGAATCCAATGTGTAAAATGAATGCAAACTTTACCATGATGTTACTCAGATACCATGATGGTTAGAAACTTCTTGTCTAAGCCTATGGGATCATGTTAGGCCTCTCTACAATAACCTCTCTCATTTTTTTCTATCTCAGAGGATTTTTCTTGTTGTGAATTTTTACTTTAGGAAAAAATTATCAAATGCAAGTAGTTAAAAGTTTCAAAGTGGTGCAACTTTTATTTTGCAACTCGTGACTATATAAACTATTCCAATGCATTTAGGTGGGTATGTTTACACTATGAATTTTCCTCTTCTGTACCCAAAGACTCTAAATTTCTCTAAGCTACATTCAACCGATAGAATCCCTTAAGATTTCATAGTGCAAAATGGCTACAAACTTGAGCATGTTTTTATTCAAATACCATGATGCTTAGAAACTTCTTGTCTTAGACTATGGCATCACGTTGATCCTCTCTACAATAACCTGGATTTTTTTCCTATGGTGGAGGCTTTTCACTTAGAGAAAAATTTATCAAATGCAAGTAGTGTAAAGTTGCAAATTCATGCAAATTTTTTTTCCAACTTGTGTGACCAAACGAACCATTCTAACGTGTTTGGGTGGGTACGTTTACACTAGGCACAATCCTCTTTTGCCCCCAAATAGACCAAATCATTCTGAGCTCCGTTTAACCATCTGAATCCCTTAAGAGTCTAAATTGCACTTGTCGCCACTAAACAGTGCACCCTTGTTGAGATGCAAAACTCAGCCTACTAGTAAAACATTGGATCCAAATATTCAATATCCATGACGTATAGTTTTTTGTGCTTTAAATTTATAAAACATAATGTTGTAGTAGTTAGATGACCATGTTTCTCAATGATTTGTCATGTTATTTCATGCATAGAAAAGGGAAGGAGGTTTTTTAACTTATTTAAATGATGAATATGGGAGAAATGTGTTAACTACACATAGGTGATGCATATGGAAACCAAGCTTATAATTTTATTCATAAACATCTAATATCCTCAAAATATCATTAAAACTGACATGTGCATTGATTTCATTTAATGAGATGTCAAGTGTTGTGATATTACTAGATGCAAATAATTTTTTTTCATTGGATCAAAAACTATCATGTGTTTTGATGTATGTTCATACAAGTTCATAGAGGTATATACGTGCCCATGAGGTTTGAAACATGAACTTGTTTTATAGATGTAAATGAAATGATTTCTAAGCTTTAGAATTGGAACCATTAGTTGTTAGATGCCAGCCTCAATCATAAATCAAAAGAAATACATTTTTCTATCATATTTTTTTATGGGAAGGAGCTCTTACAATTCATTTGAAACCTTTTGGTGTTAAAGTCCTTGCCACTAGACAACAATACAACTCAAGAAGCGTGAAGCATACATGCAAATACATGAAGTGTACACATGAATCATGAAGAATTCACATGAATGCATGAATTATACATTGGAAGAATGAAGCATGCACATGAATAAGTGAAGCATACATGTGAATAATTGAAGCTCAATTAATTGAAGCATTGCAAAGGATACAAACCACTAGGAATGGAACTTATTTACACAATATGCATTATATGGAGCTTATTGAGAAATTGACAGTAATTAATTAAGTATTAGATGTAAAAAAAATACATGCCTACAACATTCAAACATACAATTTAGAAAATAAAAAATGATATCATTTAAGAATGGCAGTAGCAAAATAATATTTTGTTTAATCAAAAAGTCTTAAGGCTATACAATGATATATATTGATAAAAGTATATACAATATATCCAAAAAGCCGTATAGGCTTAAAACAAAAGATCCATATGGACATAAAATGTCATGTATATATCAATAGTACAAAACATATGTTCCAATGTATTGTAGAAAAAAATATTTCTTGCTTGATTTCAAAATAATTAATGATAAATTGGACTTAACGAGGCCTTGATTTAGTATTGTGAGGTGCTTTACACAACCACACTAGGTCTTGGACCCTTAAAAATTGAATAAAATACATTTATCAATGTCTTGTAGAGGTGTTGTAAAAGACTTTCATGCTTCTCTAGACTTAATGAACCTGTTTTCCATTAATTCAACATTATAAAATACATTTAATTATATTTTCACACCAATCTAGAAGGCTTGTGAAATAAATTTAATTATAATCTAGTGTTGTAATGTGTCTTACACATTCACATTGGATGTTGTTCCTTTTTAGGCCAAGTGGACCTCATTTTAGTGTTGTAAAGTGTATTTAATCACACTTACACATTGAATTTTGTGTCTAAAGCCCTAATTCACCTTTAGATGATCATTAATAGGCCCTTTATGACCCCATATTGTGCATCCCGGGCCATAATTTGATCAAATACCTAATGAAATCAACATAAGAACCAAAATTCCTCATTCCCCAACATTCCAACTTTCAAAAGGACACCTTTGCTACTAATTCACCATTTTGGGCGAGTGAGTCCTCGCCAGGTGGGACTGATTTGTCCAAGGTGGCGAATTAGTCCCATTTGGGTCATTTTTTAGTTTTGAGTTGGAAATTTTGGAATTTCAGTTTATTTTTCATTCATGTCAGCCTTAGGGATCCAATTAATAGGAAACTAAGGTGAATTACCTATAAATATAAGTATCTAAACCCTAATTTGTTTGGTGTGGAACCTAACCAGTCTCTAAGTGGGAGATTGTTGGTATGTGGTGATTGATCATGCTATGTTTTACACTCTTCATGTATCCTCATCGAGGTCCAAGGCTAGGTCGAGCCCTAGGAAAGTTTTTTGGGGGCATTATCCCCCAAGAAAAAAATTCTCTATTTTTTCGCGTTGTCACCGAATAAGGAAAAAGCAACAAAAAAAGTATAATTTTTTTTGACTTTGTAGAAACCTAATCTAGAATCTTCTAAGCTTGTTATAAGGGTTAATATGGGAGTTACAGTATTATTAAAAATAAGATTATTCATGATATTGTAATAAATATTTCACTGGATAATAAAATTATTTTATGGTTGTGGTTTTGTGGATGTAGCCCAAATTGGGTGAACCACACTAAATTCTCTCTGTTATAATTTTCTGTGTGTTTCATTTCTCTATTTATTTATCAAATTTATATTTAAGTGTTAGATATTTTTCTTCTAACCCTAACAAGTGGTATCAGAGTAGGTTGTGTTTGATTATCATCTATAGAAAGGTCTTACAATTGAGTGGGAGCAATGGAAGATGAGGGTAAGTTGAAGGTTGACAAGTTCAATGGGAAGAACTATCAATTATGGAAGATACAGATGAAGGATTAATTCTATTAGAAAGATTTATGGTGGCCCTTGGAAGGAATAGCTAAGAAACTAGTGACAATGACTGATGAGGATTGGAATATTTTGGACAGAAAGGGACAAGGAGCCATTTGTTTATGCCTAAAAAAATCGATGGCATTCAATATTACAACAACAAAGACAACTCAAGAGTTGATGGAAACCCTAGAAAAGTTATATGAAAATCCTTCCATGTTGAATAAGGTATTTCTTATAAATTGTTTATTTAATATGAAAATGGTAGAAGGTGGGTTAGTTGTTGATCATTTAAATGAGTTTAATACGGTTACTAATCAATTAACTTCTGTAAATGCAAACTTTGATGAAGAAGTTGGGGCTCTTTTGATTTTTTATTCTTTGTCTGAAAGATTGAATAGCTTGGTCATGATTGTTAGTAATTTTGTTTCTAGTTCAAATACATTGAGATTTTATGATGTTTTTGGTGTTATTTTTAGCGAGAAAATTTGTCAGAAAAGCTCAAGTGGAACATCCACATCAAGTAGTGTTTTGAATGTAAAAAATAGGGGTGGAACAAAGGAGAGAGGAAACAATTTTGGAGGTCATGGGAAGTCACAAGGAAAATAAAAGGACATAAGGTATTAATCTAGAGACTAGAGGGATTGTTGGTACTGTGGTAAGTTGGGTTATTTAAAGAAAGATTGTTTGTCTCAAAAAAATAAAGGAGACAAAAAGGAAGGAAATAAAGAGACAAATGTGGTAAGTAATAAATATAATGAGGATGATTTGATTCTTTCCCTTGATAATGGTGATGAATCTTGGGTGTTAGATTCAAGGGCTTCATTTCATGCTGTGCCCAATAGAAGTTATTTTCTTGATTATGTCTAAGGGGATTTTGGGCTACTTTATTTGGGAGATAATGAACCCTTTCAGATTGTTGGAAAGGGAAGAATCAAGATTAAGTTGCAGAATGGGAATCACTAGCTACTACATGAGGTAAGACAAGTTCCAAAGTTAAAGATAAATTAATTTCAGTAGGGAAACTAGATGATGAAGGTTGTGTTGTTACATTTAGTGATAAAAAATGGAAGGTTACAAAAGGTGCCTTAGTGGTAGAAAAACGTTTGAAAGTGGGAACCTTATATCTTTGTACATGTCATACTATTACTTCTATTTTAGCTATTGCAGAAAAAAATCAATGTTCAAGAATCGTTGGTGTTGTTAAGTAGGTAGAAAATTAGATAGTTGTGGATTCTAAAACAACACTATGGCATAATAGACTTGGGAATATGAGTGAAAAATGTATGAAATTACTTTATTCAAAGAATGTTTTACCAGGTCTAAAATGTGTTAATATGGATTTTTGTGAAAGTTGTGTGTATGGAAAACAAAAGAGAGTTAATTTTCTCAAGGATGGGAAGCAAAAGAAAGATGAGAAATTAGATCTTGTGCATATGGATGTATGAGGACCAACTCAAGTATCTTCTCTTAATGGATCTTAGTATTATGTCACTTTTAATGATGATGCAATAGGGAAGGTATGGATTTATTTCCTTATGAAGAAATTTGATGTATTTAAAACTTTAAAGAAATGGAGAAGCTTGGTTGAGAATGAGACATGTAAAAAGTTAAAATATCTCAAATATGATAATGATGGTGAGTATTGCAGCAAAGATTTTGAAGATTATTCTTTCTCTAATGGTATTTATAGGCAGAAAAAAATTCCAATGACACCACAAGAAAATGGAGTGGTTGAGCGCATGAACAAAACAATAATGGAGCGTGCATAGACTATGAGATTTCATGTTAGGCTACCTTTAAATATGTGGGAAAAGACTATAAATACTATTTTTTATTTAATTAACAGAGGTCCATCTAATCCTTTGGGTTGTGGTATTCTAGAGAAAGCATTGATAAGTAATAAGGTGAGTTATTAACATGTAGATTCTGAAAATAGAACCAAGCTCGATGCAAAATCAAAGAAATGTATATTTGTTAGATATGTCATTGATGAATTTGGTTATAGGATTTGGGAATTTGAAAATAAAAAATTGTAAGAAATAGGGATGCCATATTCAATGAGAAAGTGTTGTACAAAGATCAGCTGCAACAACATGAGAAGAAAAAAATATTATGTAGTGTTCAATGATACACCAAACAATGATGTTATAGTGGTTCCTCATGATCCACAACAAAAAAAACAATAAATACCACAAACTCTAGTGAATGTTAGATGATCTTCAAGGATAAGTAGACCCCTAGAAATATTTTCTCCCTCTTTGTATTCTATTTTATTAATGGATGTTGGTGAGCTAGAATGTTATGATGAAGCTATGCAGGTGGATACCAAGGTTCAATGGGAGCATGGAATAGAAGAAGAAATGATCTCCTTGCTAAAAAATTAGAATTGGGAATTATGCAAGTTGCTTGCAGGTAAAAAGGGTTTACCAAACAAATGGGTTTATAAGCTAAAAGAGGAGGATTGAGGTAAGAAAATATTTATAGCCAAATTAGTTGTAAAGGGATTTGCACAAAAAAAGGGTATTGATTTTGATGAAATATTTTCTCCAATTGTTAAAATGACTTCTATTCATATTATTTTAAGTATTGTGGCTACTGAAGATTTTCATTTATAATAGCTTGATGTTACAATAACTTTTCTCCATGGTGATTTGGAAGAGAAAATATACATGAAACAACCACAAGGATTTGAGGTCGAAGGTTAGGAGAAATTGGTGTACAGATTGAAGAAAAGTTTATATGGATTGAAACAAGAACCTTGGAAATGGTATATTAAATTTGATAGCTTTATGGTTGAGCATGACTATAGTTGATGTAATTAAGACCATTGTGTTTATTTTAAGAGGTTGGATGATCATATCTACATCATTTTATGTTTATATGTTGATGATATGCTTGCAATGGGGTCTAACATGGATCACATAAAGGAGTTAAAATAGCAGTTAGAAAATTCATTTTCTCTAAAGGATTTGGGGCCAACAAAACAAATCCTTGGTATGAATATTACAATAGATAGGAAAAATAGAAAATTGTTTTTATCTTAGGTTGATTATGTTGAAAAGGTGTTGCAGAGATTTCATCTGGAGAATGCAAAAGTTGTCAGCACACCTTTTCCTTGTCATGTTAAATTGACTAAGGATGTGTCCAAAGACACAAGAGGGGGAAGAAAAAATGTCCAAAGTACCATATGCTTCAACTATAGGTAGTTTAATGTATGCCATGGTATGCACAATACTAGATATTGCACATGTTGTAGGAGTTGTTAGCAGGTATATGAGTCATCCCAGTGTTGAGCATTAGAATGCAATAAAATGGATTGTCAAGTATTTGAGAGGTACATACAATAAATGTTTATGTTTTGGGGGCTTTAATATTGATTTAAAAGGCTATGTTGACTCAGATTTGGAAAAGGGGTGTTGATACCAGGTAAAGTAACACAAGATATGTATTTATAGTTGGTGGAATAGCAGTGAGTTGGCTCTCTCAGTTGCAACAGGTGGTTGCTTTATCCACCATAGAGATAGAGTATGTTGCTAAAAAAGAGGCAACAAAGGAGATGATATGGCTACAACTTTTCATGGAAGAGTTGGGAAAAAAATAGGCTAAAAATTAATTGTTTACAAATAGCCAAAGTGTTATACATCTTGCAAAGAGATCTACCTTGCACTCTAAAACCAAACACATACAGTTGAGATATCATTTCATGTGGTCAATGTTGGAGGATGGATAGGTCACATTGGAAAAGATACATACAAATTTCAATCCAACGGATATGTTTATGAAGGTGGTGAGAAGGGAGAAGTTGAGCTCCTCTTTAGCTTTGGTTGGCCTTCATGGTTGAATTCAAGTATAAAAAAGAAATAAGGTCTAAGGTGCTTATTTCTAGTGGGAGCTATAAGTGCAGTGGTGTCATCTAGGATCAGTCTTCAAGTGGGAGATTGTTTGTTGTGGAGCCTGATCAATCTCCAAGTGGGCTATTATTAGCATGTGGCAACTAATCATGCTATACTATACACTCTTCATGTATCCTCACTAGTGTTTGAAGTTGGAATGGGCCCCGGGTGGGGGTTTAGGGGTGGCAACCCTTGAGAAAAAAAATTCCCTACTTTTTGGTGTTGTCACCGAAAAAGGAAAAATCACCAAAAAAGTAAAAAAAATTGACTTTGTAAAACCCTAATTTGGAAGCTTCTAAGCTTTTTATATGGGGTTGGGATGGGAGTTACAATATTATGAAAAAGGAAATTATTCTCAAGATTGTAATAATTTTTGCACTAGATAATAAAATTATTGGATGGTTGCGGTTTTATGGATGTAGCCCAAATTGGGTGAACCATGTTAAATTCTCTGTCATAATTTTTTTGTGTGATTCATTTATCTATCTATTGATAAAATTTGCATTTAATTGTTAGATATATTTGTCTTCTAACCCTAACATATTTTTCATCTCTTAACACATTCATCATATTCATCATTTATCTTCTATCTCAAGTCAAGCAAGTTAGGATTTTATCATCTCAAGTCACCAAGATAGCATTTTTCAAACATTTAATGGTAGATTCTTCATCTTGTTGTAGTAATCCAAGATCAATCATCATGGAAAGGTATTAATACCTTCATTTCATGTTAATTTTTCATATTATTTCTTCATTTGGTTTAATTACCTAAAAGGGGCTAGACCAAGTGATATAAAAGCATGAACAAAACTAAAATGAGGAAGGCTAAATCAGAGTGCACCTAGGAGTTTGATAAAGAATATAGAGTGTCCTAAATGCTTATAGAAATCACTAAAAATCACTAGTGGAACTCATTCACCATTGCTGGTGAATCAGTTCTACTTCTGATGAAAACAAGTTTTTGAGTGTCAAGATCAAGAATTTGAAAAAATATGGATTTCCAACCTTAAGGTGGGACTCATTCACCACTGATGGTGAATTAGTCCTCTCCCAAAATTTTGTTAAATTAGGGACCAATTCTGTAGCACCAGATCTGAGCTTGTCTTTTTGTCAGGTTGACAGAGTTAAATTTGCATAAAATGGACTCTAGGTTGTCTTCAAGCCTGAAATAGGTTGATTTGACTTGAAGCACTTTGTTGACTCCCTGACCACCTTTCAATACCTAATTGGTTGATTAATCTACATACACAAATCACAATATTGTTGAAGAAAAATGAAGTTATTCCAATGGTTGCTTTGAAGATACTTGATTGATGCTTGATTGAATGATGAAAGGTGAATGCAAGTGAACTTGATGAATGTGGAGGTACTTGAATGAGTTAGGTGAATTAGGGTTCAAATGAGAAGAAAAACACTTATTTATACACACTTGTTCCTTAGTAACCCAATGATATTGTTGGATGTTGTGATTGTGTTGCTAATATGTGGTTGTCATTGATGTCAACACTATTGGCATTAATGTCTTAGAAGCTGTATATGTCGAGGATATTGAGAAAATTGTAATAAGTAAGTTGTAGGTTGTCAATGGTAAAATGAAGTTTAGTCTATTGGAAAGCTCAATATGTTGATTATTATAGGTTGTGGATTAAAGGGTTTCTTATTGAGTATATCTAGTTTATCCATATCAAGTTTCAAAGATCCGCATGAAGATTTGATTGAGTTATGAGCAGTTGTGTTCTAACAGTTTTTGTGTTGCTTTAGTTGGTGTTCCTAAAAGAAGATGATGTGATTCTAGTAAGTTCAGTTGTTACAGATGCTTCTTTGGTAAATTTTAATGTTTTTGGATGTTTCTAGATCCTGCAATGTATGTGTTGCATGTCCACATTGATCAAGGTGCTCGCGATTGGTGATTTTCTATTGTGTGTTCATGTTTTTCATGTTCATGGCTGACAAGGTAATTCTAGCGTGTTGTGAATCTTTGTGGAATAATTTTTGAAGGTGTTTCATGTTTGAGGATTTTATTTTGGGTCTTAACTATGTTGTGACTAACATTGGCCGATTCACATTGAAAATTATTTATTCTTTAGGGCTGACATTTTGCATATGTTTTATTATTTTGTTGAAGCTAACATGTAGCGATGTAATCTTTTGTTGCGGATAGATATAAGTGATTTTTTATTTCATTCAAGAAGGAATATGTGTGTATGAGATGTGTGAATAATTTCCTAATCATTCAAAGGAAAAATAAAAGTATGAAGAAGAGTGAGTAGAGTGTGAAGTGTTCATGTGCTTAATCGGAACTGTAATCAAGCATTAGCATATGCTATTTTATTAGTCCAATATCCTATGGATGTAATCCAAATGTTTCCATAAGACGTGTCTTCCTTTGGGTAGTAAGCCTTGTTGTAATTGAGCAGTGTGCTTGAATGCGTGTGGATTCCACATCTCATTCTTTATACTTTTAACAAGGTATAATCTTGTGGACTAACCTCCATCGTGGTTTTTCCCCTCACATGGTTTCCACATAAAAAATATTGGTGTTATGTGTATTTCTCATGTGTTGGTGATTTATGCTTTTATGGTTATTAATCAGATTTAAGAATAAGGTTAATTAGTTTATTAATTTTGAATTTTTGTGAAAACGGATTCACCCCCACCTCTCGTTTGTCTACCTTTGTGTTGCCAACAATTGGTATTAGAGCAAGTTCCTTGGAAGAATTTTAATAGCTTGAGGTGACATACAAGAAGGATAGTCTAAGATTTGATGGAACAAATTATTCTCTATGGAAGACTTGAATGGAGTATCATCTGAGATGCATTGGTGAACCCCATTGGAACATTACAAGGAATAGGTATGTTATCCCATAGAATGGTCCTTCTACTATTAATGAGATTAAGGATGCAAAATATAATATCAGGGATAAGGAAGCATTATTGAGTGATTTGATTGATTATGAGATGACAAATGTTATAGATCTAGAGATTACTTATGAGATCTGGAAAAATTTGGAAACCTTGTATGAAGGTGATGTTCATGTGAAGATTTCTAAATTCCAGAGTCTGAAATGGAAATATGAAATGTTAAGAAAAGGTGATGATGAGAACATTACTTCTTTCATGTAAAGAGTGAATGAACTAGTGTGTAGTATCAGATGTGCTGGTGGAAAATTGGACGAATCAAATATTGTTGCTAAAGTGATTAGATATTTTCTTGTTTCATATAAAGCCAAAGCTATTGCTATTGAGGAGATCCAGACTGTGATGAATGTAACTAGAGACATGTTGACTTGTAAGCTTAGTAGTTTTGAGTTGAGTGAATTTGGTAATGCTCTTCCTAAGATAGAATATGTATTCAAGGCTACTACCTCCAGAAAAGATAAGTAGAGATATGATTTGGGAGAAAGTTATTCTAGAAAGTTATTCATGTATGAGGAGGAAATGAGAAAGATTGAAGAAGAAGAAAGAAAACTGGATGAGCTTGAACCACTTATTGTCAAAAGGGAAGCCAGAGGAGAAGGTAAGTATAAAGGGAAATTACCTATTAATTTTTTTTCTTCCAATAACATAGGTCATTTTGTTTCAAGTTGTTCTGAAAGAGTTCCTAGTCAAGACCTAACAAGCCTAGATTTGAAAGAAAGTGTTATTATGTTGCTAATGAAGGTGTTACAAATGATCAATCTGATAAAGGGAATGTAAGTGAGGATGAATGGGTATTTATTGTTATCAAGGAAAATGATCTAGCCCCTAATGAATATGCTAGTTGCTCAAATTTGGAGAAAGCCCTAGCTGCTTGAGTTGAAGAGAAAGACGAATTGGTGATTGATAGTGGATGCTATCATCACATGATAGGTGATAAAATAAATTTTTTTATTGTGGAAAAGTATGATGGTGGTGTTGTAAGATTTGGTGATGAAACAACTAGTGTAATCTATGGTAGATGATCCATTTCTCTTGATGGCAAGAATAATATTGATGATGTTCCATATGTGGAAGGTTTGGAGCACAATCTCTTAAGTGTTGGATAGATGATTGACAAGGGATACAATCTTCAATTCAAAAATGGAAAGTGTATAATATTGTGGAGTTCCAGAAATGTGATTGCTTCAGGTAACAAAAAAAAAGGTAACATCTTTCACCTGAACGCTAATAGTAAAATTTGTTTGATTCCTCAAGTTGATGAAAGTTGGTTGTGGCATAGGAGAATGTGTCATATAAAATTTTATAATATTATCAAGATAATTTCTACTTAAGCTATGGCATATCTTCCTAAGTTGATGAAACCTAATAATGCTATATGCAAGGAATGTTAGTTAGGGAAGCAAACTAGAATTTTGTTCTGGAGAAAACAACATTGTTCAAATGAAGTGTTGGAGCTTGTTCATACTGAATTGTGTGGCCCTTCTAGAATTAGGAGTTTACAAGGAGAAAGGTATTTCATGCTACTTATTGATGATTATTCTAGAATGATGTGGGCTACTTTCTTAAGGGAGAAATTTGAAGCTCTAGAGAAGTTCAATATTTTTAAGGGCATGGTTGAGATAGAGAAAGGTCTGAAGATTAAATGTTTGAGATTAGATAGAGGTGGTGAATTCACTTCTGGTGAGTTTAATTCTTTCTGTGAAGTGCATGGGATAAAGAGACAATTATATTCTATGTGGACCCCTTAGAAAAATGGAGTTGTGGAAAGGAAGAACAAGAAAATTCAAGATGCTACTAGGACTATGATGTTGGAAGGAAATTTTCCTCATATCTATTGGAGAGAAGCTATGAGTATTATTGTTTACACTCTCAACCGGGTACAAGTCAAAGGTGATATTGGTAAGACTCCTTTTGAGCTATGGTTTGGTCACAACCCTACTGTTAGGTACTTCAAAATATTTGAGAGTAGATGCTTTATCATAAGAGATGAATATATAGGAAATTTTGATGCTAGGAGTGATGAAGGAATCTTTCTTGGTTATTCTACTAAAATCAAGGCCTACCAATGCTACAATAAGAGAATGAGGAAAGTAGTTGAAAATAAAAATGTCAAGGTTGATGAAGACATAATCATACCATCCAGAACCTATGGATATGATTTAGATGATTAGGATAGTAGTTCAAATAAAGGAAAGAATGTTCAAACATAAAATCAAGTTCAAATCATTTCGGTGAATCAAGAAAATCAAGAGGAAGGAACTAGTGAAAGTGTAGAAGTGATATCACAAAAGCCTAAAGTTCAAGAACATCCTAAGACTTCAAGGTATGTAAGACTAAATCATTCAAAAGATCAGATCATAAGTGATAAGAACAAAGTTGTTCAAACTAGGAGAAAAATCATAGAAGAATATTGTTTGATTTCAAAGACTGAGCCTATTAGTGTGAATGAAGCATGCAAAGATGAACATTGGGTGGAAACAATGAAAGAAGAACTACAAAAAATTGATAAGAATAATAAATGGATTCTTGTTCCTAGACCTAAGGACAAAAATGTAATTGGAACTAAATGGGTCATCAAAAACAAACTAAATGAGCAAGGTGAAGTTGTTAGAAACAAAGAAAGACTTGTGTGTAAAGGATATTCTTAGATGGAAGGAATTGACTTTGAAGAAAATTTTGCTCCTATTGCTAGGATTGAAGTTGTGAGACTATTTCTTGCTTATGCTACTTACAAAAACTTGAAGGTTTATCAAATGGATGTCAAGTCAACATTTTTAAATGGTGAAATGGAAGAAGAGGTGTATGTTGAGAAACCTAATGGATTTCAATTGACTGATTAGGGAGATAAGGTTTGTCAGTTGAAGAAAGTATTGTGTGGAATTAAGCAAGCCCCAAGTGCATGGTATGCCAAATTGGACAAGTATTTGTTGAAACTTGGATTTAATAAAGGTATTGTTGATAGTAATTTGTATTTCAAGATTGATGATAAATATTTTGTTGTTGAAGTCTTTCTTGATGATATCATTTTTGGAGGAGATGATAGTTTGTGCATGAAGTTTGTTGATGAGATGTAGAATGAGCTTGAGATGTCTATGATTGGTGAGATGAAATTATTTTTGGGATTGCAAATTACTCAGCTAGATAAAGGGATCTTTATATCTTAGTCCAAGTATGTGAAATAATTGCTAAAGAAGTTTGGTATGGAAGATTGAAAGCCAGTTGGTACACCTATGGTGACTGGATGCAAGTTGACACAAGATGATAATTCCTTCAAAGAAAATAAAAATAGATAGAAATAGATGATTAGTGGAGTTCTTTATTTGACTCAAAGTAGACCTGATATCATGAATGTTGTATTAATTGTTGCAATATTTCAAGCTAATCCAAAGAAATTTCATGTGACTATTGTGAAGAGGATTTTTAGATACTTGAAGGGGATAGTTGATTTTGTCCTGTGGTATCCTAAAGATGATGACATTACTTTAAGTTCCTTTACTAATGTTGATTGGGAAATAGATGTGAATGAAAGCAAGAGTACCAATGGTGGTGTATTTTTCTTGGGAAACAAGTTGATTTCATGGTGAAGTAAGAGCAAAATGCCATTTATTTATCTACTACAGAGGTAGAATACATTGTTGCTGCTAACAATTATACTCAAGTATGGTGGATGAAATAGATGTTGAAAGATATCATAGTTGTGTATGATGAACCTATTGCTATATTTTGTGATAATTCAAGTTCAATTAACATTTCGAAGAATCCAATGTTGCTTTCAAATACCAAGCATATATCTATAAAGTTTCACTTTTTGAGGGAGAAGGTTAGTGAAAAGGAAGTCATACTAGAGTATGTGCCTACTAAGGAACAAATTGCAGATATCTTTACTAAGCCTTTTCCTAAGGATAATTTTGAGTATCTCAGAGGGAAGTTAGGGGTGATTACCCCTCCTAATCAGAACTAAGATGCATTGACTTGCATTAGTCTACACATTTCATAGTCATATCTTGATCCAGATTGATGTTGTGGTGGCTGCTACTCAGGGGGAGTAGTCAGATGTTCAGATATGTGGCTCAGATCTTATGTTTATATTTTTCATTGATTTCAAAGGGGGAGAAGAGAAATTTGAAAAACCTTGTGGGGAGAAGAGTCATGCGAAAGAATTGAGAATCAAAGAGAGAACCTAAGCGGGAGAAAGTTCTAAGAGTTAGTTGCATTGATAGAATTTTTCACATCATGTGTTTCCATCAATTTCAAAGGGGAAGGTTGTTTTATTTTTTTGTTGTGTTTCTGATATGTGGTTTTCATTGATGTCAACACTATTGGCATTAATGTCTTAGAAGTTGTATATGTCGAGGATGTTGAGAAAATTGTAATAAGTTTTAGGTTGTTAGTGGTAAAGTGAAGTTCAGTCTATTGGTGAACTCAATATGTTGATGATCAGAGGTTGTGGATTAAAGGGTTTCTTCTTGAGTATATCTAGTTTATCCACATCAAGTTTCAAAGATCCACATGAAGATTTGATTGAATTATTTGCAGTTATGTTTTGGCAATTTTCCTGTTGCTTCAATTGGTGTTCCTGAAAGAAGATGGTGTGATTCTAGTAAGTTTAGTTGTTGTGGATGATTCTTTGGTGATTCTTAATTTTTTTGGATGTTTCTAGATCATGCACTACCTTTTTTTCACTTCCACATTGATCGAGGTGCTTGTGATTAGTATTTTTTCTTGAGTGTTCATGTTTTTCATGTTCATAGTCGACAAGGTAATTGTAGTGTGTTGTGGATCTTCGTGGAATAATTTTTTAAGGTGTTTCATGTTTGAGGATTTTATTTTAGGTCTTCACTATGTTTTCACTGACATTGGTCAATTAACATAGAAAATTATTAATTGTTTTGGGCTAACAGTTTGCATATTTTTTATTATTTTGTTGAAGCCAACATGTAGTGATCTAATCTCTTGTTGTGAATATATATAAGCAATTGTTTATTTATTTTGAAGGAATGTATGTCTACAAGATGTGTGAATAATTTTCTAATCATTCAAAGGTAGAAGAAAAGTTTGAAGAAGTGTTCATGTGCTTAACTAAAACTGTAACTAGGCATTAGCATATGCTATTTTCTCAGTTTAAAATCCTATAGATGTAATTTGAATGTTTCTGTAAGACAATATTTCTTCCTTTGGGTAGTAATCCTTTTTTTCATTGAGAAGTGAGCTCTATCCAATGTGCTTGAATTCATGTGCATTCCCCATTTCATTCTTTATACTTTTAACAGGGTATAATCTTGTGGACTAAACTCCACCATGGTTTTTCCCCTAACAGGGTTTCCATGAAAAAAATCTTGGTGTTATGTGTGTTTCTGATGTGGTGATGATTTATTCATGGTTATTAATCAGATTTGAGAATAAGATTAATAAGTTTATTAAGTTTGAATTTCTATGAAAATTGATTCACCTTCCCCTCTCAGTTTTCTTCCCTTGTGTTGCCAACAAATACCTCATCCCAAGGATGACATGAGGTAATTTTGAATAAAAACTTGAAAGAAAATTTGAAATATTTTGAATTTGGAGCCAAGAGGGACTCATTCGCCACCCATGATGAATGGTTCCCTCCATGGACTTGAAAGTGGGTGTTGAGAATTTTCTTGCATTTAATGTTGTTTTTTGGGTTTACATTAAAAAATACACTTGATTAAGCACTATAAGGTAATAAAGGGGTCAAATAAAGCATAAGAAAGTCGTAAATAGTGAAATTAAACCTAGAAAATTATGAATTCTTGTTACAAGACTTTACAACTCTTCAAAATAGGACTTGATAAGTGATGAAAAGGTTATTTTTAGGCGAATTATAATGAATAGAGTCTAGAGAAGTGTAGAAATTTTTTACAACACTTCACAACACCTTCAAAAGAGGCCATAATTTGAATTTTAAGACCTAATGTGAATGTTTAAGCCACATTACAACATTAAATCAAAGCAAAATGGACCAAGTATCATGAAGAAAGGCCTACAAGACCATAAAAATGTCCAAGGGGCCATTTATCTATGGTACATTTAGCACCCTCTTTAGTGAGAGGATGAACTTGCTTCAAACTCACACTAAAGTAGCCATGCATATCAAGAAGGATCCCAATGCAGCTATGTTAGCAAGATGAAATGACAATGATCAAGAGGGATGATCAAACCCCTAGGATAAAGATCCCATGGAAAACTAAACATAAGAATAAAGGAACACATGTGTGAAGAAAAGGGAGAATCAGATTAAGCTTTGATTGTCTTTCCAACTAGTTGTGGATTAGATCTAGGCACTTTGTGAGAAAAATAGAATTTAGATGCATTCTAGGGTGATGAGACTAATGGAAGTTTGTTGGGTGAGAAGGCCCAAAAGGTGAAATACATACACTAGTTGGTATGCATTCACAAACACATAGGTGGCTATTGGGAAATTCATGTCATTGAATGGGCTTCCCACTCAACCATATCAAAGTTATACCTCCTAATAACTTTAACAAGGTGCCACAAGGGAAAATTCCGATTCGTGCTTCATGAGACAAGCAAAGCTTCATATGCTTAGAACTTATGAGAAAAGAGAAAGTTACCATAGGCATGCAAGTTGTGCTATGCAAGGTGGCAAAGATGTAAAATGTAAAATGTAAAAGATGTTCAAAGGAGTCTTGTTAAGTTCATGCAAGGTTTATGACTTAGTGAACATTGTGTCTAATGTCTCCATGAGAGGACCAATGATAGAATAAAATATTCATAGCTTAGGGGATGCAGTGCATTGCATTAGGCCACTTAAGAGGAATGTAATATGCCTTGATAGATCACACTTATGAAGGAAATCACACCCAATGTCATCCACAAAGTGACAAACACATCATATGATGTGACAAGGCTACACTAAGAACCAAGAATGAAAATGGATTATTCCAATGTGTGCCCCCCACTTTAAAGTAATTTCTACACACCGATCTATGAGAAATTTCTTTAAAGTAGTGAAGGAAAAAGGAAAAAAGGAAAAATTAGACATGAGAGCCAACTTGGAAAGCTTCTATGGTGTCATATGTTTCCAAGTAAGGTTGCATCATTTATTCAAAAAAGAAAATAAAAGAAAGGGAGGCCCCCCCAGAAAAGAACACACCAAACACATAAGGGATCTATGGATTTGGGGTCAGTATGTTTGTTACTGTAATGTTTTGATTAAAGAGATAAGAATTTTCATCATTCCCCAAAGCACATAGAACTAAAAAAATGACACAGAGAGATTGAAAAAAAAAAGAAAAAAAATAAAGTCCTTTTTGGGTCAACATGGAAGAGACATTTCAATATCAACACTTTGCATCATCTCCAAAAGGAAAACACAAGAAAATGAAAATGAAAAGGAAAAGAAAAAAAAGATTTTGGGTCAACATGAAGGAGACATTTCAGTCTTGATGCCTTGCATCATCCCCAAAAGGAAAAATGCAAGAAAAAGATAAACAAAAAAGGAAAAGGGATCGATTGGGTCAGCATGGAAGATACATAGGGAATCTCTATGCTTTGTGTCATCCCCAAAGGGAAAACACAAAACAAAATTGAAAAAGGAAATGGACGACATATAGAAGAATAGAGGTACAATAGGAAGTGTACAAAGAAAGAGAACATCAAACACATGTTACGAGGGAACACAATACACACATACAATCAAGGAAAAGGGAAAATGAATATAAAATACTAGTAAGGCAAATGAAACTCAACCATATAACAAGTTATCCACCTCCCAATCATGTTTAGTGCATTGCAAAGGTGGTTGGCTATCCAAAGGAAGAATTGCAAGTGTTAAACTAGGAGATGTACCAAGTTCTTCACTTGGCATAAAATATTTATCATTTAAGCTCATGGTAGATGAAAATAAAGATTGTATATCATTATGCACTTCTTCATCTATTTTTTTGAACTCCTAATCATCATCATCATCGAGATTTATTACAATAGGAAGATGAAGGGTTATTTCCAAGGAAGGATTTATCAAAAGTTGTGGCTATTGGATCAATTCATTTTTTTGAGGGTTGGACTGTACTATCTTCGGGAAGGTTAGGAGGAAAAGGATGATCATCTATTGCTTCTTTCAAAGGTAGAGGTTCGTTTTCTTTATTTTCTTCCATTCAAGACTGACAAGCAAGGAGACGATAATGACGCCTACATTCCCTAGCATCGTGGTTTCATTTTATTTTATTTTGAAGTTGTTGAGGTGTAGAAGCAGGTTGATCCATCATAGGTTCCTTTTCTCTTAGAGGGGTAAGAATGCAAGAAACTTAAGGAAATGGTTCAATCACTTTCTATTTGGCTTTATAAACTTGTTTAATGCGAGGAGGCATGATAGGATTGGTTTCATTTTCTCTTGAGTGTTTAAATGATGGAGGGGAAGTGTCTATGGTTGGGTGCTCATGAGGTGGTGTTGCTTGTTCTGTTTTAGATTCAAGATGAAGCATGGTCTCATCTAGAATAGGAGGAGCATAAGTGGATGGGGACATGTTATGAAGAGACAACTCGACTATTTGTTTGGCCTTAAACTTTTGGTAGGCTATGAAAAAAAAGTCTTTACGGAGGGTGATGGGTTCCATAGGTTTAGACTAAAAGGCATCTAAGGAAAATTTACCTTTAGAGGATAATGGACACTATGGTGTATATTAAATATTTCATTTCCATATGAAAACTTCAAAAATTTGTGAACAACTGTGGGGACCGCTTTCATTGAGCGGAGCCAAGGATGACCTAGCCATAGACAAAATTGATCTAATTGTGGAATGATAGTAAAATTTACCTCCAAAGTTTTGGGTCCTATATGTAATGGGAGTATGATCAATTTGATCATAGGGCATGCAAAACTAGTATGTGTTTTAATCCATGCAGTTGGTTTATTATAGTCATCTTGATAAAGCTCATGTAACACTAAAAACTCTTTCATGATCACATTTTGGCTGTAGGTGGGATCTATTAATATTCCATTAGCGGGCTTATCATAGATTCTGCCAACTATGTAAAGAGGACTATTAGGAAGCTTTTTAAGTATATCATGAGAAGAAAATGTAATATCAAGAGATTTATTGGTTGGGCCCTTACAAGGAAAAACATCTATTGTACCCACAAGCTCATCCATAGGATTAACTTGAGTAACATTTGGAGTTATATAAGGTTATTCATTATTTGTATCAATGTTTATCAGATGAGTGTTTTAAGGTTCACTAGCCTTGACAAATGAAATATTGTATTTAGGCATCGGGTTGGTGAAAATATGTAAATTCTAGTTAGGGGGTGCAATGGACTTATTGCCTTGATCATTGACACCCGCAATGGACAAATGGCGTGAATCAATGAGGTCTTGAACTAAGATTTTGAGATGCTTACATTGTTTGGTGTCATGGCCATTTTGTTGATTAAAATGGAAATAAGCGTTTGGTTTAAAGGTGGGCAGCAAAGTTTTGGTGGTATCAAGTGGCTTAATGGTAGGAAAAGTGATCATTTGTTGCTGGAGCAATTGGTTCATTGTATTATGGAGGGTATTGGGTAAGGGAGTAAATTGTCTCTTTGGGTCCCCATACGTATAGGGAACCACTACTTTGATATGTGCCACTTTACTTTGAATAGGTTGGGTTGGTTGTGGAGAAGGTGGATTGAACTATAAAAAGCCTCTATTTGGTTTTCTAAAGTTTTATGCATTATTTTGGTTGGGTTTCTCAGACTTCTCAGTCCATTAGAAGTGGACTTTGAATCACGACTTGAAACCAGGTTGTGATAGTCACAAAGGGTTGTGCATAAATGCATAAATGAAGTAAATTTCATCATAGTTAACTTATCCTAAAGGTGAGTGTGCAATTTTTTGATAAGCATATTTTGTTGATGTGAATTAGGAATCTTGACATCAATTTGAGCATACAATGACTGATAGCGTGAAATGAAATCAATTACTTTTTCATCTACATTTTCTTTACATCACATTAAATCAACCATTGTCTTTTTAGGAGTCATATGGACATGGAAATTACTAATGAAGGCATCCACAAGTTCATTGAATGATCAGATTGAATGATTGGGTAAGTTTGAAAACCACTCCAAAGCAGTGTCCTTCAAGGTCCTAGGAAACAAATTGGCTAACAACTTATCATCGAGGAAAAAATCATTGCATAAGGATATATAAGCATGGACATGATTAATAGCGTCTCATTTACCTCTGTATTTCTCAAACCTAGGCATTTCAATTCCTTGTGGAATTTGTGTGCATAAGATCTCTAAGGATAATGGACTACTATGAACATGATATGTGGGTAGAGAATTTTAACTTTGGCTAATGGTGGATATTTGTTGTTTCATGGATGAATTGATGTTAAAGATTTGTGTAATGATGGGATCAATGTAAGTGGTATGAGGTGGAAGGGAAAATGGTGATGGAGTGTATGTAATGTTAGAGAAAGTGAAAGAGACACTAAGAGGGGTGAATGTGGAAGAAGGAATACGCAATGCCACAAGAGAACTAGAAATGCTAGTTGGAATTATAACAAAAGGACGAGTCAAATGACTAACCTGTTGCATAGTTGTTGTAACCTGAGGAGTGGTATAAGTTGGTATGGATGCTATGGTTGAAGGAGGAATGTGAGGTCCTCCTTGGATTACAACAGTGTTTGTGGATTTAGAAGTAGAAGGAGCATGCTTATTGTATATCTCAACAATTATTTTCATAACTTGTAAGCCATCATCACTTTCAATAAAATGATGAAGGTTTTCTATTGTAGGTATGGTAGTTGTGGAAATATTTTCAAGGGACCAGTCTTGTTGTAAGTGTGAAAAATCCTCATGAATACTAATGAATATTTCTTGGGGAATGAAATTTTTGTGTGTTTCAACATTCATTGGATGGAAAGGTGAAGGCCTAGTAGTGGTATTATCCATGCCTAATCCACCATTGTCCATACTAGGAGTAGGAGCTCTTGAAATCCAAGGGTCCATAACAAAAGTGTTATCGTAGGAAGCCATGAGTCTAGAACTTTGTCTCACAAAAGTATTATCAATGGCCTACACCAAACACTCATACTAGTACCACAAAAGATGGGGTGAATGCAAATGCAAGATAATTTAGGAGTGTAAAAAGCAAATAACATAAATTTTGCAAACTAAAGTAGATAAATAATAGCAGAGAACAGAAATGAAGGAAATACCCAAAAAATGCCTAAAAATGTTGTTTGAAATGTGCAGGTGGACTAATTTTCTCAGGGTGGTGAATGAGTCCAATTATGTGATTTTTTTTTTTGTTTTTAGAAAATTTAAAGTGATTTTAATGATTTTTAGATGCAAATAAAAATGAAAGAAACAAAACAATACCCTAATTGGATGTTGATGCAAATGAAACCTAGGATGAAAGATGCAATTAAAATCAGAAAGATAAGGTGCTCAATATGCAGGTTCCCCAAAATGAACCATAGATTTTTGGGGCATGAGGTTTATAGGCTACTCTTGCACTCTTAGAATGTTTCACCTAAAAGGAGAGAGATAAACCTCATAAAAGATCAATGTGGTTAACTCAAATTAGGAAATGTACGATGCTATTAAGACTAAATGAGATGAGTCAAATGCAACTATGCTAAGTAATTAATTAATTATGAATGAAAAATATAAGAAATATGTGATGTTTGAAAACATAATGTGATATGCAAGCATGAACTAGAACATAAATGGATGCAAAGTAGAAATGAGGAAGGCTAAATCAGAGTGCACCTAGGAGTTTGATGAAGAATCTAGAGTGTCTTAAATGTTGGTTGAAATAACTAAAAAATCACCAATGGAACTTATTCACCACTAATGGTGAATCAGTCCTACTTCTGATGAAAACTTCTAAAAATAGGTTTTTGAGTGTCAGGATCTAGAATATGACAAAATCTAGATTTCTAGCCTTAAGGTGGGACTCATTCACCACTAATGGTGAATCAGTCATCTCCCAAAATTATGTTAAATCAAGGACCAATCCTATAGCACCAGATCTGAGCTTTTCTTTTTGTTGGGTTGACAGAGTTAAATCTACAAAAAATGGACTATAGGTTATCTCCAAGCTTGAAATAGGGTTGATTTGACTTGAAACACTTTGTTGAATTCTTGACCACCTTTCAACACCTAATTTCTTGATAAATCTGCATACAAAAGTCACAACTTTGTTGAAGAAACCTAAAGATATGTCAATGGATGCTCTAAGATACTTGATTGATGCTTGATTGAATGATACAAAGTGAATGCAAGTTAACTTGATGAATGTGGAGATACTTGAATGAATTAGGTGAATGGGGGTTGTAATGAGAAGAAAAACAATTATTTATACACACTTGTGCCTTAGTAATGAAATGATACCTCATCACAGGTCGATATAAGGTAATTTTGAATACAAAGCTAAAAGAAATTTTGAAATATTTTGAATTTGGAGTCAAGGCTTCATTTGCCACCCATGCCTAATGGGTCCCACCTTGGACTTGAAAGTAGGTGTCAGGAATTTTCTTACATTTAATGTTGTTTGTTAGGTTATTAAAAAATACACGTAATTAAGCCTTATATGGGTATAAAGGGGTCAAATAAAGCATAAGAAAGATGTAAATAGTGAAATTAAGCCTAGAAAAGTGTGAAATCTTGTTACAAGACTTTACAACACTTCAAAATAGGACTTGATAAGTGATGAAAAGGTTCTTTTTACGTGAATTGTAATGAATAGAGTCTAGAAAAGTGTAGAAATATTTTATAACACTTCACAACACCTTCACAAGATGCCATAATTAAAAATTTAAAGGCCTAATGTGAATGTTTAAGCCACATTAAAACATTAAATCAAAGAAAAATGGACCAAGAATCATGAAGGAAGGCCTAAAAGACCATGAAAATGTCCAAGGGGCCATTTTTCTATTGTACACCAAGGAAAACCCCCACGCCCTAACATCCAACATTTCTCCTTCTCTTCTTGTGTGTTTCCAGATTTAGGCATCTTGGGGACTTAGAAACCATTGAATATTGTATTGGAAAGTTGTTGAAGACATCTCCTTGTGGAACAAGTCAAAATATCCATTAAAAGTCACCTACAGTGCCAAAAATTAGACTTTTGAAAGTGGACACTTGTCAGGAACCAAAGTGCAAATTAAGGGCTCCTATTGCCACTTTTGAATCTTTAGAAATTCAAAAGTGGACTCATTCACCATTAGTGGTGGATGAGTCCTATTGGTGATTTTCAAGCAGAACCCTACAATTCTCTAAAGAGTAGCCAACTCTTATAGTGAAGAAACTGCAAGGTTAGTGGCCAACACAATGAGTCTAGGATTTTATTATCCTTACTCCTTCACTTTAGGCTCTGTAAAACATAGGAGGGTGATCCCAATTATGTTTTTTTGGAGTGTATTTGATTAGTAACACATTTATATACAAATTGATTCCTATTTATTACAAATAAAACCCATCCCATTGAAGATTTGGTAGATCTTGAAGTGAATAAATGCTTACTTGCTAAGAATCAATGATATTCCTAACCCACACTATTCTTGAAAATATTTTAAATGAATAATGTTCTTATTTTAAGTTCATGGCCACGTGTGCTATTTTATCATTTCTTATGCAATATTTTCTAACAAATTGATCAATGTCTCATCAATTAGAGCAATGGAGTCAAATATGTAAGAATCGATAATATATGAACTACTCAATTTTGAGATAGGTGGACTATTTTCATACTACTTTGCATTTATGAAAACTCACAATGCCTAAAAACACTCACTCCTTACAAATCCTAAGCAATTCCTTACAAAATATATAACCCTCTTCAAGTATTTTAATGAACTCTTTGAGTTAAAATTGTAAAAAAAAATTTACATTTAAATGGAACAATTGAAGATAAATGATAACACCATTAGTATTTTCATTCATAACTTGTAAGAAATATATATAGGAGAATATTTTTTTCTAGATTAAGATTTGTTGTGATATTAGTAGTTTCTATAGAACTAATTTAGGATAATTACATACAGGATTTCATACCCAAGACAATCTACTAGTTTGTTTATCTATATTTTACTTAAAGTTCCTTTTTTTTTATCTTAGCTTTCACCCAAAACCCTAATTACTCTTAAAAATATGACCCCTTATAATGAGTCCTGAAATACCTTTTATAGAATAAGGGAGCAACAAGCATTAGGCTCAATTACATTTAAATTTCATCTCATTTCAAGATCATTTGTACTAGAATTTGAGACGTCTTTAGTTAGTTACATCCAATCATTACAAAAAATGGAAGAGAAAAAGAGCACATTCCACATCCCTTACATGAAGACATGCTATCTCCACAAAAGGAATAGTTTGTTACAACAATGTTGAATCCTCATCCTTGTTGACCAAAGAAGATTCTCCACTCACAGCCCCAACAAAAACCTGCATACTACTCGGAAGAAACCTACATGTCACCAACATTAAAAAGTCTGACACTTATCCAATACACCAGCCCAAAAACATTCCACATTAGCACTACAAACACATAATCACATGAATTTTGAATAGGAAAATCCTAAAAAAAGGGCCATGGTGTCATCAAATGGTACTAGAGAGAGTGGATAATAGTCACACTCTAGATAAGTGTCACTCTCACTATCTTAAGGGATATTAGAAACCTCACTAGAAGAATTATGTCCTCCTAGATAGGCCTTACAGTACATGCACTTTTTCTTTTCCTTTTTTTCATATTCCACCAGCTTTTTCCCTTTGAACTTGACCAATTCTTATGAAGTATTTTGGATAATCAAGTAGTAGTTACTCCTAATACCATAATTCTTGAATTTCCTACATCCACTTATACTCTTTGTTGTATTAGGAGCTCCCTATGTATCTAAACCATAGATTTTTGGGGATGAGGTTTATAGGCTACTCTTGCACCCTTAGGATGTTTCACCTAAAAGGAGAGAGATAAACCTCATGAAAAATCAATGTGGTTCACTCAAATTAGGAAGTGTATGATGTTGTTAAGGCTAAGTGTGATGATCTAAGTGCAACTAAATGAACTACTTGACTGATTAAGAATACAAAACCTAAGAAATGTGTAATGTTTGAAAGCATAGTGATGTTTGGAAAAAGATTAAAAGGATGAATGAAAATGCAAATTTAACAAAACAACAAGTTGTTTTTCAGAATATGTGCACCTGTAAAGTTGAAAAGGACTAGAAAGAAATCTAGAAATCTTGCAATATTGATTTTTGAGTTGACTGGGACTCATTCACCACCCTGTGTGAATCAGTCCCAAGTTAGGGTTTTCCTGCCCAGAAATTGTTTTCTACAAACTAGGTGCCTAGATCTGTATTTAACTCAAAAAGTCACCTCAGGAGGGAATCATTCACCATGTATGGTGAATCAGTCCAATTTCATTTTATTTATTTTTCAAGTTTTTGTTATGCACCTTAAAATTGTTTGTCTACTGGGTGGTTTTCCTTGGTCAAACCCCTAGTTGGGTAATTAAAAGTTAAATAGAGAAAAATCTACATAAAATCCTAGCCTTAAGTGTGTAAATTGTTTTCTACAAACTAGGTTCCTAGATTTGCATCTAACTCAAAATGTCACCTCGGGAGAGACTCATTCACCATGCATGGTGAATCTATCCAATTTTATTTTTTGGTGATTTCAAGTTTTTGTTTTGCACCTTAAAATTGTTTGTCTAGTGGGTGGTTTTCCTTGGTCAAACCCCTAGTTGGGTAATTAAACCTTAAATAGAGAAAAATCTACATAAAATCTTAGCCTTAAGTGTGTTAAAGACTAGGAAAATTTGAAGTATGTCAAAACCCTATTCTATTGTGCTAGAATAAGAAATACAAATGTGATTTTAGTGATGCAAGATCTCAACCCTAGAAATCCTACCACACATCCAAAATGGAGATAAAATGACATGCAAATGGAATGTAAATGAAATGTAAACCTTAATATGAAGATAGAGAAGAAATGGAAGATGGAATCACTTTGAAAACAAGTCTTTAAGTGTGATTTGATGGCTAGTTGCATCTCCTCAACCTAGATTTCTCCAAGATTCACCATAGGAATCCATCATCTACCCTTTGCAATGTTGAATCTTGATCAAAAAGTGAGCTTCAAGACCTGCAAAAACCCTAGTTTGCTGCCCTAAAACTTCAACTTTACTAATGAAACTTGTTGTAGAATACTTGACTTTAGAATTTTGCTTTTGTGAAATGACTAAAAATGTGTAAAATGACTTAAAACGAGTATTTATAAGCAAAAACACCTATTTTTTCCATTATTTAGACCTAAGAGGCTAGCATTCAGTGAAAATTTAAGTTGAATTAATTGAATTCTCACTCAAAATTGAATTTTCTCTCAAATGGGACTCATTCACCACCCTTGGTGAATTGGTCGCACCAATGGTGTTTGAAGGTGGTTTTTGGGGATATGGATGAATTGAATGCTATTTGTTGGGAATTAAGTAATTTCTTAGGTGAAACAGGCCTCTAGATCAAAAATAATGGGTCTTAGGTACCTATAAATGCTATTTTGAAGGATCATTAATGTAGACGTACTCAAAAGTAAGTCTAATTAGGTAAAAAATTGTCTCTTTTTTCAATAGTGTCTAATTTTCTATGCTACATTTAGCCCCCACTTTAGCGCCCATATGAGTCTATGTGCATATGTAAGCTAAAGGACTCTAAACAATGCACTTTATTACATAAAAGTATACTCATTCAAAAGATGGGAGAATCAAGCCCCAAGTGT
Source organism: Sequoia sempervirens (assembly GCA_007258455.2). Lineage (NCBI taxonomy): Eukaryota > Viridiplantae > Streptophyta > Pinopsida > Cupressales > Cupressaceae > Sequoia > Sequoia sempervirens. Next base: position 156,389,985 of record VDFB02379711.1, on the reverse strand, counting down.
AGTTATCTGGAAAACCACATCATTAGGAACCACACCCTATGACACACATTCATTAATTGTCCACAAATAATTTTTTCTAACTCCTAGGAATCCAATTTGAGGGTAGATGTATACCCCCCTTTATTCAGCTTGCTTTATAGAGGTCGAATCAAGGTAGCAATCTAGCCACACTGAATAAGAAAAATCATATCAAGGGGCATTTCCAAGTACCATTACATGTAATGATAGATGATTGATGATGTCAGGTGTAGAATCATGATTCCAATGCATCAAATGACATCGAAAATAGATTTACCTAGCTCCCATTATGTTGTTTTGAAGAAAAGATTCCTTATTAATTGTTAAGGTAAAAGAACCCTAAGTGAATGCATAAGAGTAAAAATGATGAAAATAGGTTAAAAGAAGTAGAAGAAAGTAATTTGTCACTTACTATTGCAATTTAACTTCTTGTAGTTGAGAAGATGTCGAGTAGATGGTATTACACATCTTTGCGGTTGGATGAGCTTTGTTAGTAGGTGGCATGCGACGAGCTGCATTATGAGGTGAGTCAATTCTACAACTCTCGCCTTGTGATTTTGTAATAATTTAATGATTTTTAATGCATGGATAGGTTAATTTAGGATCTTGGAATTTTTTTTTGCAAAGTGTCCCATTTTTTTCTCAAAGTATCCCATTTGTTCACAATGTGTCCCTTTTTCTCACAAAGTATCTCGTTTCTTCGCAAAGTGTCCCATTACTTCATCAAGTGTCTCATTTCTTTGTAAAATGTCCTAAAAGGGTTCTAAAGTTTCTAGGGCCATTAGGAAAGAACACTAGATCTACTTTAGCACACTTGGATGATGGAATTTATGTAAAATTGAAGAGATTAGATGAAGTTTAGAGAATTTTGTGATGATTTTGATAGGTCCCTACTCAGTTGTGACAATGACTAAGGGGGAGGTAGCTTAATTTTCTAAGAGATTACACTCCAGTGCTATCAATAGAAGAGATAGATAATTTATAAACAATAGGCATCTATTGGGCATATCTGATGCCACTCATGAGATACCATGATGCCATGCTTATGGCCCTATGCAAGTGTTGGGCACTAATACTTGTACATTTCATCTTCCTATTCGGGAGATTACCATCACTCTTGAGGATGTACACTGTAACCTCTTATTTCCTATTCAGGGAGAGTGGGTATATTTATGGGGGGATTAGTCATTCCACGAGAAGAAGGTGGATATGTAGTATTTCCTATGTGGACTTGTTCACAATGAGCATGTTAGACCATGGATCAAGCTTCCCATGCTTCTATATTCATGAGCTCCTACTATTAGATGGATTATGATGCACACAGTGGCTCTTGTTCTCAATCCTGATGGATGAGCGACACACTTAGATGGAGGATTGGTACACTTGATTCAAGGGATGTATGAGCACATGACAGTACATGTTTGTGGTTGTTGCATCCTAGCACACTTATATTATGATCTTGGTAGATTTTTGTTTCAAAATATTAATAGTATGGTGCATTGGATGCTACTGTAGGTGTGGTGCCTCAAGCATATCACATGCACTTGGCCTTTCGTATTCCCTTGTGCTATAGCTATAGGATATGCACAAGCATTCATCTATCCTCTATGATGTCTATGGTAGTAATGATATGTAAACTTTTGGATGGTGTGGTTTGACCAGTTGGAGGGAGAAAAGATCTTATGGATACCTTATCTACTTACTCTATAGTGTCCAGATCCCATAGGACAGCTAAGGAGGATGCAGATGGACAGGTTTTTAGCTGGGAGGCATAACTATGTTGTACGACCTTTCTATTATGGAAGAGTCATGTGATAGTTTCGGTAGGTACAAACACCACTGAGGGTGTTCCCCTTTATTAGGTTATTAGTGTAGATTGTGCAGAGACTGGGTGATATAGTTAGTCTTACTATAGATAATGTTTGTAAGAGTGGTTCTAATGATTCAAATCACGACCGACCACTAGTCTTTAATGCTGATAATGTTGGTAGCACAAATGAGCACAACGAGTGGTGTTCAGTGACCTGAAAAAAACCCATGTTCCCCATGGATGTCCCTATAGGTGATGCAGGACTAGCACTAGATGAGGGAGATGAGCTAAAGGAGAGAACAAAGGAGGTACGATGTAGGCCAGCAGACATATTTACACTCAAAGTTCATGCAATATGGATGTAATATATCTAGATGCAATTTTTGAATGCAAGAAACTAATAATATATATTGATTATCAATACAAAATAGATGAAATGTGTATTGTTTGAAAACACATTATGTAATACAAAAACACCTAGAAATAAATGAAAATTGCAACACAAATGCATGAAACTAAAAGTGTGAACCTAAGATCTTGATGAAGACTAGAAATGACTTTTGAAATGTTGTTGATGCTAATTTTTAGGCCCGGTGGGACTCATTCACCATTCTAGGAAAATCAGTCCTAGTTTTGTGAAATTGTTCTAGAGCTTGTTTCAGACAAATGGGTATCCAATAATGCATAAAACTAAAATCAGGCCTAGTAGTGGGACTCATTCACTACCCATGGATAATGAGTCAACTTTTTAATTTATAAATATTCAAAGGTGGAAATAGGAGCCTTCAATCTACACTTTCTGCTTCTCTAAGTGTTTGATTCTTAAACTATTGGATTTGTGCCTAAAAGTGACTTTTTTTGTGGGTATTTTGACTTATCCAATGAAGAGATGACTTGAACAACTTTTCAATGCAATCTTCAATTATTTCTAATCCTCTAAGATACCTAAATCTACAAACACACAAGAAGAGAAGAAGAATTGTTGAATGTTAGGGCATGGGGGTTTACCTTGGTCAAACCCCTTTTAGGTAATTAAACCAAAATAGAGAAAGAATGTAATGAAGCATGTAATAATGGATTAAATACCTTTCCATGATGGTTTATCTTGAATTTCTATGATAAAAAATGAAGAATCTTCCCTTGAATGTTTGAAAACTGCTATCTTAATGACTTGAAATGATGAAATCCTAACTTGCTTGACTTGAGATGGAAGAATGATGGATAGCTAATGAATAATGATTACAATTTAGGGTTTAGAGACTTAATTTTATAGTAAATTGACCTTATTTTCCTATAAATTAGATCCCTAAGGCCGACATGTAAAAATAACAAACTTAAATTTTAGTTTTTCCTGCTCAAAGGTCAAAAATGGCTCAAATGGGACTCATTCACCACCTTGGGTGAATCAGTCCCACCTCGCAGGGACTCATTCACCACAGATGGTGAATTATTCCCAAATGGGTCCATTTGCTATCTTGGTTGTTAGGGAATGCATAAATTAGGTTTATATAATGATTGTGTGAGTTATTTCATCAAATATCACCTCAGGATGCACAATATGAGGTAATAGGGGCCTATTAGTGATGATGTGAATGTTAATTATGGCTTGGTACATATAATTCAATGTGAAATTATGATTAAATACACTTTACAAAATTAAAATGAGTCCCACTTAGCCTAGGAAGGCACAAGAACCAATGTGAATGTGTAAGACACATTACAAAATTAGTTTAACATTAAGTTTATTTTAGAAGCCTTCTAAATTGATGTGATAATGCTATTAAATTTTTTTTATAATTTTGAATTAGGGAGAAATCGGGTTCATTAAGTCTAGAAAAGCATGAAAGTCCTTTACAACACTTTACACCACCTTTACAAGACATCGATAAAAGCATGTTATTCAATTTGCAAGGGTCCAAGACCTAGCATGGATGCATAAAATGTCTCACAACACTAAATCAAGGCCTTATTAAGTTCAATTTATCATGAATTATTTTCATGTCAAGCAAGTTTATTTTTTTCTTTAGTACATTTAGCCCCCACTTTAGTGAGAGGATGAACTTGCTTCAAACTCACCCTAAAGTAGACATTCAAGAGAGATCCAAGTGTATAGATGTAGATGAAAAAGAATTATAAATATCAAGAAGGAATTAAAGCCCCCCAGGATCTAAGATCCTAAGTCAAGCCATCAAGATACATAATCATGCAATGGAAAGAAAAGAAAATGGGGTGGAAAAGATGTGCTCACTCTGGGGCCACGAAACATCAGGTTGTTCATGGGCTGAGATAACCCAAAGAAGTGGTTTAGTGAGAAATTCATTCCAATGTGTTAGCTTCCCACCATATAATGATAAATTCATGCCAATATGTTGGCTTCCCATTATACACATCACACCAAAGTTATGCTCTTGATAACATTGATAAGGCACCACAATGTAATAGTTTTTGTAAAAAATTTTGAATATGTGAAGAATTTTGCTAAAGGGGATTTTCCTTTGTTCAAGTAAGGTCTTCTTATGGAGAATTGTTCCTAATGTATCCAAGAGAGGAAAAGAAAATGTTTTAGATCATTATCCATGGGATTCCTCATTTGTATCAAGCCGCTTCAGTTGATCATTATTCCCTTGTCAAATAGTTATCCATGGGATACTTTGTCTGTATCATACCACTTCAATTGATTGTACACTCTTGCAAGGCATAAAACCTAATGACACCACCAAGTAGAGGAAACATCACAAGAAAAAGTAAATCATTCCATGAAATTTACAAAAATATGTTGTCTATGTATGTCCCCACTTTAAATCAATTGCTACACACCGTTCTATGAGAAATTGTTTTAAAGTAGAAGACGATTATGAGAGCTTATCGAAAATTCCCATGCCAAGTTATATGTTTTTGATAAGCTATGTCACGAAGAAAGGGATTATATCACATACAATTCAATCTTAAGATATATCATCCACATCCCAAGCTTGATCTTATGCATTCATGAAAGGTTAATGATTATCCAAAAGTGACAATGATAAGTGACATATGGGGATGAGGCTTTCTAAATGTTTTCCCTCACCTAGTGCAAGACAAAGGTGAGCCTAAAGTGGATGATGGTATGCTACCCCTTGCGATGGATGAAAAACATGCAATAGTGAGAATGCTATGATCCTACAACTATTGCATGGAAAGGAGGGAGAACTAATGTTATTTATGTGGATAATGAAACAAAGTTTTTGCTTGATACATGTTTAATGAGATATCTATCAAATTAGGATGTACCAAGGGTATAGTTTTCTTGGGAGAGTCTTTTGTGATATTATTGATGTTTAGTGAATGTTTTTTGGAGGGGTTGATTGCTATGCAAGGAAAATCATGAGGACCATGATTTGGAAGAATAAGATAGGGTGTATTGTGAGCTTGTTTCTTGGTTGATGGTGGGTAAAGAATGATAAGATTTTTAGGTGTGTCCAAAATGACTTCATCACACATAGGGGGATGATTAATGGTTGGATTGTTTTGAGTATCAATAGGGGTGATATGAGAAGAAGGATCTATTTGGTTTTTTTCTTTCTCTAAGGTATCATTCTTATTTTCCATAGTATGGACCCTAGGAGGTGAGATAATACATGTCATAATTGGATTTGGCAAGACATGTCTTTGGAAAGGGAAGGAGAAGGAAGAAAAGCAAGACTTTCATGATCTTCAATGATTGTGTATTATTTCATCAAGATACCTTCATCACCAATGGGAGGGATGTCAGGAGAAGAATAATGATGATTATCATGATTATCAATGCATGTATCCTTTTGTGTCGTATATTTAGTGGATGACCTTAGTGAGAGGAAGTCCTTAAGGGTTTCCTATAACATTTCTAAATCATCACTACTAAAGGGCTTGGATGTTATGGTTTTTCTAAATTGAATCATTTTTTGAATTGGGTTATTTAATGTTTTTTGTTTTTTGTTTTCATTTTCTAATGAATCTGATCTAAATGAACTAGGAACTAATGTTGAAAATGGAAATTGCAAAAGTCTAAGTGCCATGAATGTAAACAATGCTTATTTCTAATGACTTAAATGTAAGAGAAGCTACGCAAACTTAAAATGGAATGTAAAGACATAGGACAAAATGCAACTTTTTAGATTTCAAAGAAAGTAATTTACTGATGACACTATGCAATAATCTGAAAAGATGAAAGATTGGAAATGCAAATGTGAATTTGAACAATGCATGAAATGAGCTAATGTAAGCTAAATCTAATGAAATGCATGATATAGAAACTCAGCCAACTGATACAGATAACTAAAGGAAGCAAACATAAGCATAAAAATAGGGTTTTAAATTCTGTAAAAGGCAGTTTTAGGGGTCAAAAGGTTTGAATTTTCCTAAGGTGGTGAATGAGTCCCAATATGGACTTTTTTCAAAATTTTCAAAAAAAATTGAGTGATTTTTTATGTTTTCTAAGTACTATGATGTATACCTAAGTTAAAAATGAAGAATTTTAAAAAATTTAAATGAAGTTAGCTGCCAAAAATGCAACCTAAATGCACTTTTTTATGAATGCAAAATTGGAAACCTAGTATGCAAATTAACTAATGTAAATCCTAATGAAAATTCAATGCAAGGATATATCTATGATGAAGGACTTCAAATCAAAAAGAGAAGTATTTGAAAAGAAGGTTCACCAAAATGTAACAATAGATTTTTGGGCATAAGGTTTATAGGCTACTCTTGCACCCTTAGGATGTTACACCTAAAAGGAGAGAGATAAACCTCACAAAAAATCAGTGTGGTTCACTCAAATTAGGAAGTGTATGGTGTTTTTAAGGCTAAATGAGATGATCTAAGTGAAACTAAATTAACTATTTGACTGATTAAGAATAAAAAACCTAAGAAATGTGTGATGTTTGCAAAAAAAAATTAAAAGGGTGAATGGAAATGCAAATTTAACTAAATAGAAAGTTGTTTTTTAGAATATGTGCACTTGTAAATTTGAAAAGGACTGGAAAGCAATCTAGAAATTTGGAAATACTAACTTTTGAGTTGACTGGGACTCATTCGCCACCTTGGGAAAATCAATCCTAGGTCAGGGTTTTTCTACCTAGAAACTATTTTCTGCCAACTAGGTGCCTGGATCTACATCTAACTCAAAAATTCATGTCAAGAGGGACTAATTTTCCATGCATGGTGAATCAATCCACATCAATTTTTTGTTCTTCACCTTGACACCTATACAATACTTTCTGATGAAAACTCAAATTAGGATCTTGGAAAATTCTTACAAAATAGCTTAAAATTGTTTGTCTAGTGGGGGGTTTTCCTTGGTCAAACCCCTAGTTGGGTAATTAAACCTTAAATAGAGAAAAATATACATAAAATCCTAGCCTTAAGTGTGTTAAAGACTAGGAAAATCTGAAGTATGTCAAAACCCTATTCTATTGTGCTAGAATAAGAAATATAAATGTGATTTTAGTGATGCAAGATCTCAACTGTAGAAATCCTACAAGACATCCAAAATGGAGATAAAATGACATGAAAATGGAATGTAAATGAAATTTAAACCTTAATCTAAAGATAGAGAAGAAATGGAAGATGAAATCACTTTAAAAACAAGTCTTTAGGTGTGATTTGATGGCTAGTTGCATCTCCTCAACCTAGATTTCTCCATGATTCACCATAGGCATCCATCATCTACCCTTTGCAATGTTGAATCTTGATCAAAAAGTGAGCTTCAAGACCTACAAAAACCCTAGTTTGTTGCCCTAAAACATCAAATTTACTAATGAAACTTCTTGTAGAAGAATTGACTTTAGAATTTTTCTTTTTTGAAATTACTAAAGGATGTGTAAAATGACTTAAAATTAGTATTTATATGCAAAAACACCTAATTTTCCCATTATTTAG
>VDFB02379711.1:156314559-156382162 GCA_007258455.2 Sequoia sempervirens | reverse complement strand
AATTAGCTTTACAATCAATAAATACAACTACAAACAACAAAATATATGCTTTTGAAATCTTACAATGGTTAGAGTAATAATCCTCTAACTATTACAATATAAAATAATATGGAAATTAAGCTCAAACCAAGAATATAAAAATTTCTAACTAATCTGATTAGAAACAATAAATATAGAAAATCACATTAATAAGATGAGAAATCATCAAATTAGATTTAGCTCCTTCAATAGAGCTCTAGAAAGCTTCATACAACAATCAAATGAAGCCTCTCAACTAGGCATCCAACCTCCACTAAAGAAATAGTGTCAAACATAGGAGAAAAAAAAGGCTTGAATCCCAATGCAACATCAAGAAATAGTATGACCTCTAGGAAGGGTTGACCTCTTCTTAAAAATCAAAGAATCAATAATAAAATCTAAATTTGAAAAATTGGGCACCCTCCACAACAGAATAGCATGGGCCAATACCTAGAATAAGATAAAAATAAGTGGTGAAGCTATCAACAAAAAAAAAATTTAGCCATGCAAAAATTAGCAACTCAGAAATAGGCTATATAGCAACAACCTATCTAAAATCATCAAAATTTAAGCTCTATTTGCACCTTTGTGTGAAGTAAAGTCTCAAATAACCACCTAGGAAGCCACAGTTTCAGGCTCGAAGGATGGATTGATTTGCTAAGCTCCCCCTTAGCTAGGTTTGGATTCAGTTCAATGACAAATGTTTACTATCAAAATCCAACATAATTATCTCTTCTCATAATTTCAATATATTATAAGCTTAAATGGAAAATAAAGTAATTCTATAACTCCCAACAGGAAACTGTTCAAATTCCACCAACAGATGCCACCTCTCAACATTCACTTAATTTGAATTAATAAAACATTAATTAACTTTCCTCTAGGCGTCCAACATTAAGTTACATCAATAAAACTTTTAAAATAAAGATTAAATGCTCAAGTAGTCGACCCCCTTTTCAAGCCCCAAATCGAAACAACTTGAAGTTCAACAACCAAGCAAGGGGTACAACTACAAAACATGAAAATTAATTAAGAATAGAACTTAGTCCAAGGATGAAGCCAAGACCAATTCCAAGACTAATTTTGATAGATTGCCAAAAATAGTATTATGACTTAGAGTTGAACTACTGATGGAACCACTACCAAAAATAGACTTACTAAAAAATAGAAAATTCCAAAATTAGTAAGTCCACTTCAACTCAACAGAAATCCAAACTAATCAGCCACAATGAATTGAAGATGATTGTGATAGTGCTAGAATGATAACACTATCAAAAGACTTAACAAAGAATAACAAATTGTTATAAATAATAAGTTTGCAAAACATCATTTGAACACCAACTAAGTAATAATCATGACTTACTATAAATAGTAAGTTTTTGGAAAGGTTTTTAGATTCAGATGCATGTCACACCTCCTTGAAGGTCTCTAAAAACCTATAAAAACCTAGAAACCATTCTTATATGCAAGATACCTACCAAAACTGCATGTCATAATATGAACATGCATGTTACCTCATTTTAATGCTCTCCAAAAACCCATAAAGCTTCACCAAACATGCATTAGAAACTCACACATGCAAACCCTCAATAATACATTTGAAAGAAGAAACCCTAATTTCCCATACTGCTTAACCTACAAGTTTCCAGTACTAGGCTAATTCCAAATGAAGAGCATAATTTATGCAAATCAGTGGTGGAGATCTCTTACTAATCACAATTCAATTAGTTTTGGACAATATTCCAACCTAGAAAACCCCAACTTGCTTTCTAATTCACAAATTCCTCATATTCCCTTATAGCACATCAAATAATGAAAATTGAACATATCTTTTAGAAAATATCTCAAACCCATGAACCAAATACCATTTAGACTACCCTTTATGGACTTCTTCAACATATCAGATTGTTGCTTAGAGTTGTTTTAAAAAATCACCTCCAAAATTGAACTACTACACTGCCCTTAAGCCTAATTAAGCCTCTTTTATAAAGTATATGGTAAACCTTCTCCCAATCACCAATCTTCACTCCAAAGTACTAAATAGGTCACATGGGGTCTGTAAAAATAGATGTTATCAACTAAAACATCTACCAACTCATAAAATGTCAAAACCCTACCTCTACCTGTCTATTCTAGGCTAATACATTGAGATATTAGGCTAGGTATTGTACAAACATGGCCCTAACTCTATCCCCTACATCCAAAATCACTCCCAAACTAAAAATAATCCTAACTTCATCTATTCCACCGATTTGCAAATAATTTCACCGGTGGAATGGTTATTTATTGTATTTTCTTATTCAAACCCTCTTGCTTTAGGGTTTTCAGACCACTTTCAGAGTTTTGGCTCTAACTCACTCAAGTTTCAATTAAAACCTTTGAAACCAAAGCCAAAAGAAGGATAACACATCCATCTGACACTTCCAATGAAGATTCTTACATTTACAACCTATACAAAATTGTACAAAGGCTTGTGGCAGCTGATTAACACTAGAAATTGTAGAAAAATGAAGTTAGATTTATTGCTTCAACACCAAAATATTCAACAAAACCTTGCCTCTAACTTTTTAAATCATATCTAAACTTGTACAACAACAAACCAATAGTTCATAATCAACTTTTGAACAACATGACTGCTAAACTTCCAAATGAGACAAAAAGTGTAAAACTTGACAACCTTATCTAATACCGACCCCACATGACTTATTACGTTGAAAATGGTCTATTGTGAGCTTATTAGATCAAACAAGACTCTAAACACCCAAAAACCTCACATGTGACCATATTGACAAAAGTTGACTAGGTGCCCTACACTAGTAAAACTAAATTGATGACATTACATGCAACTTTCATTCTACAACTTGTCTAACCAAACGAACTATTCCCATATATCTAGGTGGGTATGTTTACACTAGGCATGGTCCATTTTCACACCCAGATATGTTGAATTGATCCAAGCTACATTCAACCAACAAAATCTTTTAAGAGTCCAAAGTGTAAAATGACAGCAAACTTCATCATACTTTTAATCGAATACTATGATGCTTAGAAATTTATCATCTAATCCTATGGGATTTCATTAGACCCCTCTATAATAACCTCTCTCATTTTTTCCTATCTTGAAGGAATTTTTTGTGTTGTAAAAATTTTTTACCTTGGAAAAAAGTTGTCAAATGCAAGTAGTTGAAAGTTGCAAAGTGGTGCAACTTTCATTCTACAACTCATGTGACCAAAAAAAATATTCCAATGTGTTGAGTGAGTATGTTTATGCTAGGAATTGTTCTCTTTCACATCCTAACACACTGAATTGCTCTGAGCTACATTCAATTGGTGAAATCCCTCAAGAGTTCAAAGAGAAAAATGACTACAAACTTCATAATTTTAATCAAATACTATGATACTTAGAAACCTTTTGTCTTAGCTTATTTGATTATGTTGACAACCTCTACAATAACCTCTCTTAGTTTTTTCTATCTCAGAGGTGTTTTCAAGTGGTGAAAAATTTTCACTTCAAGAAAAAGTTATTGAATGCAAGCATTTGAAAGATGCAAAATGGTGCAACTTTCATTTTGCAACTCGTTTGACCAAATAAAATATTCCAACACATCTAGGTGGGTAAGTTTACACTAGATATGGTTCTCTTTCACACGCAAACATGTTGAATCGATTTGAGCTACATTCAACCAACAAAACCCCTGAACAATTCAAAGTGAAAAATGATTGCAAACTTCAACATGTTGTTGCTCACATACTGTGATACTTCAAAACTTCTTATTTGATCCTATTGGATTGATTTTGTCCCCTCTACAATAATCTCTCTTATTTTTTTCTATCTCAAAGTTGTTTTCCTGTGGTCACAAATTTTCACATGGGGAAAAGGTTGTCGAATGCAAGTAGTTGAAAGTTGCAAAATGGTGCAACTTTTATTTTGAAACACATGTAACCAAATGAACTATTCCAACACATTTGGGTGGGTACATTTACACTAGACATTTTCTTCTTTTGTACCTAAACATGCTGAATCACACCGAGCTACATTCAACCAATAGAATCCCTTAAGAATCCAAAGTGCAAAATGACTACAAACTTCATCATGTTGTTACTCATATACCATGATGCTTAGAAACTTGTCATCCAATTCTATGGGATCACATTGGGCCACTCTACAATAACCTCTTTTATTTTTCACTATCTTAGAGGCATTTTCTCATGGTGAAAATTTTTCACTTGGAAAAAAAATTGTTAAATACAAGTAGTTGAAAGTTGCAAAGTGATGCAATTTTTATTATGTAACTTGTGTGACCAAACAAAATATTCCAATGCATTTGAGTTGGTATATTTACACTAGGTATGGTTCTCTTTCGCACCCAAACAAGTTGAAGCAATCTGAGCTACATTCAATTGGTAGAATACCCAAAGAGTCTAAAGTGAAATTGACTACAACTTCAACATATTATTACTTGGATACCATGACACTTAAAAAAAAAAAAAATTGATCCTGTAGGATTGTGTTGGGCCCCTCTACAATAACCTCTCTTGGATTTTTCTATCTTGGAAGTGTTTTTCTATGGTGACAATTTTCACTTGGGAAAAAGTTTTTAATCCAAGTAGTTGAAAGTTGTAAAGTGGTGCAAATTTCATTCTACAACTCGTGTGACCAAACGAACTATTCCAATGCATCTGATTGGGTGAATTTATGCTAGAAACAGTCCTCCTTCACACCCAAACATGTTAAATAACTCTAAGCTACATTCAACAGACAAAATCTCTTAATAGTCCAAAATGCAAAATAATTGCAAACTCCAGCATGTTGTTAATCGGATATCATGGCACTTAGAAACTTCTCGTCTATTCCTATGGGATCATATTGGGCCTCCCTACAATAAGATCTCTTGGTTTTCACTATCTTGAAGGTGTTTTTTCATGATAGTGAATTTTCACTTGGGGAAAAAGTTGTTAAATGTAAGTAGTTAAAAGTTGTAAAGTGGTACAACTTTAATTGTAAAATTCATGTGACCAAACAAACTATTCCAATGCATCTAAGTAGGTATGTTCATGCTAGGCATGGTACTCTTTTGGACCCAAACACGTTGAATCACTATGAGCTACATTCAACAACAAAATTCCTTAAGATTATAAAATGCAAAATGCTTGCAAACTTCAACATAATATTACTCAGATACCATGACACTTAAAAACTTCTCTTCTAAGTATATGAGATTGCATTAGGACCCTCTACATTAACCTCTCTCATTTTTCTCTATCTCAATGGTGTTTTCCTATGGTGGAAAATTTTCACTTGGAGAAAATGTTGTCAAATGCAAGTAGTTGAAAGTTGTAAGGTGGTGAAACTTTTTTTCTACAACTCGAGTGACCAAAGAACTATTCTAACACATCCTATTTGGGTACGTTTACACTAGGAATAGTCTTCATTTGCACCCAAACATGTTGAATTGATCTGAATTACACTCAACTGACATAATCTCTTAAGAGTCTAAAATGTAAAATGACAAAAAATTTCAACATGCTATTACTCAGTTAGTGTTATTCTTAGAAAGTTCTCATCTAAGCCTATGCGATCATGTTAGGCCCCTCTACATTAACCTCTCAATTTTTTCTATCTCAAAGATGTTCTCCTGTGGTGGTGAATTTTCACTTGGGAAAAAAGTTGCCAAATGCAAGTAGTTAAAAGTTGCAAAGAAGTGCAACTTTCATTTTGCAAATCATGATACCAAAAAAAAAATTCTAATGCATCTAAGTGGGTACATTTATATTAATTTTGGTCCTCTTTCACACCCAAACATGTTGAATCAATCCAAACTATATTAAACTAGCAGAATCCCTTAAAAGTCCAAAGTGCAAAATGACTATAAATTTTAGCATGTTGTTACTTGGATACCATGATGCTTAGAAACTTCATGTAGATAAGGCTATGTTTCACATTGTTCCCCTCTACAAAAACCTCTCTCAAATTTTGCTATCTAGGAGGTGTTTTCCCATGGTGATAAATTTTTACTTAGGAAAAAAGTTGTCAAATGCACGTAGTTGAAAGTTACAAAATGGTGCAACTTTCGGTATGTAACTTGTGTGACCAAATGAACTATTCTAACACATTTAGGTGGGTACATTTACTATAGACATTGTCCACTTCCACACCCAAACACACTAAATTGATTTGATTTACATTCAACTGACAGAATCCCTCAAAAGTCCAAAGTGCAAAATGGTTGCAAACCTTAGCATTTTGTTACTCAAATATCATGATTCTTAGAAACTTATAGTTTGATCTTATGGAATCGAATTGGAACCATTTACAATAACCTCTCTCATTTTTTACTATCTCAGAGGCATTTTCCCATGGTAGTGAATTTTTAGTTGGAAAAAAAGTTGTCAAATGCAAGTAGTTGAATATGGAAAAGTGGTGCAAATATTGTTCTACAACTTAAGTGACCAAACGAAAAAATTACAACATGTCTAGGTTGGTACATTTATGCTAGGAATGGTCCTCTTTCATACCCAAACATATTGAATTGCTTCAAGCTACATTCAACCGATAAAATCCCTTAAGACTCCAAAGTGCACAATGGATGCAAACTTTAAAATGTTGTGACTCATATACCATGATACTTAAAAATTTCTTGTCTAATCCTATAGGATTATTTTGGTCCCCTCTACAATAACATATATGTTTTTTTTCTTTCTCAGAGGCATTCTCTGGTGGTGGTGAATTTTCACTTCAGAAAAAAGTTGACAAATGCAAACTTAGTTAAAAGTTGCAAAGTGATGCAACTTTAATTCTGCAACTTGTGTGACCAAATGAATTATTCCAATGCATTTGGGTGGGTATTTTTACAATAAGAATAGTTCTATTTCACATCCAAACACGTTGAATCACTTTGACCTACATTCAACCAGCAAAATCCCTTTAGAGTCCAAATTACAAAATGACTATAAACTTCAACATATTGTTAGTTGAATACTATAACACTTATAAACTTCTTGTTTTATCGTATGGGATTATATTGGGACCCTCTACAATAATCTCTCTCAGTTTTCACTATCTCAAATGTGTTTTCTTGTGGTAGCAAATTTTCATTTAGGGAAAAAGTTGTCAAATGCAAGTAGTTGAAAGTTTCAAAGTGGTGCAACTTTCTTTTTGCAACTAGTATGACCAAATGAACTATTCTGACATATTTGCGTGGGTAAATATACACTATAAATGGTCCTCTTTTATACCCAAACATATTGAATAGATCTGAGCTACAATCAACTAACAAAATCTCTTATGAGTCCAAAGTACAAAATGGTTGCAAACTTTAGCATACTATTACTAAGATACCATAACACTTAGAGAATTATCAACTGAACCTGTGGAATCACATTGGGCCCCTCTATAATAAATTATTTTGATTTTCTCTATCTTAGAGGTATTTTTCTGTGGTGACAAATTTTCACTTTGGGAAAAAGTTATCAAATGTAAGTAGTTGAAAGTTGCAAAATGGTGTAACTTTCATTCTACATCTTGTGTGATGAAACAAACTATTCCAACGCATCCAGGTGGGTACATTTACTCTAGGCATCATCCTCTTTCACACCCAAATATGTTGAATTGCTCTGAGCTACATTCAACTAGGAGAATCTGTTAAGAGTCCAAAGTGAAAAATGACTACAAGCTTGACCATTTTGTTACTTGAATATTGTGACACTTAGAAACTTTTCATATGAGCCTATGGGTTCATGTTGGGACTCTCTACAACAATATCACTTAGCTTTCACTATGTCAGAGGCATTTTTTCATGGTGGTAAATTTTCACTTGGAAAAAAAGTTATCAAATGTAAGTAGTTCAAAGTTACAAAGTGGTACAACTTTTGTTCTACAACACATGTGACCAAAAAAACTATTTCAACACATCTAATTTGGTACATTTATGCTAGGAATGGTCTTCTTTTGCACCCAAACACGCTGAGTCCCTCTAAGCTACATTCAACTGACATAATCCCTTAAGATTCTAAAGTGCTAAATGACTACTAAATTTATCATGTTATTACTTAGATATTGTAATGCTTAGAAACTTCTCTTTTGAGCCTATGGGATTGTGTTGGGCCCCTCTATAATAATCTCTCTTATTTTTTCTATCTTAGAGGCATTTTCCCATGGTGAAAAATTTTTATTTGGGAAAAAAGTTATCAAATGAAAGTAGTTGAAAGTTTTAAAGTCGTGTAATTTTTTTTCTAGCTCGTGTGACCAAATAAAATATTCCAACATATTTTCATGGGTAGATTTATACTAGGTATGTTCCTCTTTCACACTCAAACACGTTGAATCGATCTGATCTATATTTAATCGATAGAATTTTGCAACAGTCTAAAGTGCAAAATGACTGCAAACTTAAGCATGTTGTTAGTCAGATACTATGACTCTTAGAAACTTTTCATATGAGTCTATGGGATTATGTTGGACCCCTCTACAATAACCTCTCTCAGTTTTCACTATCTAGGAGACATTTTTCTATGGTGGTGAATTTTCACTTGGGAAAAAAGTTGACAAATGCAAGTAGTTGAAAGTTACAAAGTAGTGCAACTTTCATTTTCTAACTTATGTGACCAAACAAACTATTCCAAAACATATGGGTGGCTATTTTTACACTAAGCATAGTCCTCTTTCACACCCAAACATGCCAAATCTATCTGAGCTACATTCAACCCGCATAATCCCTTAAGAGTTCAAAATGCAAAATGGTTGCAAACTTCATCATGTTGTTACTCGAATATCATGATTCTTAGAAACTTCTCATCTAAGCATATGGGATTGTTTTGATCCTCTCTACAATAATCTCTCTCAATTTTTACTACCTCAAAAGCTTTTTTTTGTGGTGGTGAATTTTCACTTGGGAAAAAAACTGTCAAATGCAAGTAGTTGAAAGTTGCAAAGTGGTACAACTTTCGTTTTGCAACTTGTGTGACCAAATGAACTGTTCCAACATATCTAGGTGGGTACATTTACACTAGGCATGGTCCTCTTTTACACCCAAACACACTGAATCAATCTGAGCTACATTCAACCAATAGAATCCCTTAAGAGTCTAAAGTGCAAAATGATTGCAAACTTTAGCATGTTGTTACTCTGATACTGTGATGCTTAGGAACTTATCGTTTAAGCCTATGGAATCACGTTGCGCCCCTCTATAACAAGAACTTTTAGTTTTCATTATCTCAAAAGAGATTTCTAGTGGTGGCGAATTTTCACTTGGGGAAAAATTTGTCAAATGCAAGTAGTTGAAAATGCAAAATGGTGAAACTTTCATTCTAATACTTGTGTGACCAAATGAACAATTCTGACACATATGGGTGGTTACGTTTATGCTAGGCATGGTTCTCTTTTATACCCAAACATGCTAAGTCAATTCGAGCTACATTCAACTAGCAAAATCCCTTAAGAATCCAATGTGTAAAATGAATGCAAACTTTACCATGATGTTACTCAGATACCATGATGGTTAGAAACTTCTTGTCTAAGCCTATGGGATCATGTTAGGCCTCTCTACAATAACCTCTCTCATTTTTTTCTATCTCAGAGGATTTTTCTTGTTGTGAATTTTTACTTTAGGAAAAAATTATCAAATGCAAGTAGTTAAAAGTTTCAAAGTGGTGCAACTTTTATTTTGCAACTCGTGACTATATAAACTATTCACTAGACAACAATACAACTCAAGAAGCGTGAAGCATACATGCAAATACATGAAGTGTACACATGAATCATGAAGAATTCACATGAATGCATGAATTATACATTGGAAGAATGAAGCATGCACATGAATAAGTGAAGCATACATGTGAATAATTGAAGCTCAATTAATTGAAGCATTGCAAAGGATACAAACCACTAGGAATGGAACTTATTTACACAATATGCATTATATGGAGCTTATTGAGAAATTGACAGTAATTAATTAAGTATTAGATGTAAAAAAAATACATGCCTACAACATTCAAACATACAATTTAGAAAATAAAAAATGATATCATTTAAGAATGGCAGTAGCAAAATAATATTTTGTTTAATCAAAAAGTCTTAAGGCTATACAATGATATATATTGATAAAAGTATATACAATATATCCAAAAAGCCGTATAGGCTTAAAACAAAAGATCCATATGGACATAAAATGTCATGTATATATCAATAGTACAAAACATATGTTCCAATGTATTGTAGAAAAAAATATTTCTTGCTTGATTTCAAAATAATTAATGATAAATTGGACTTAACGAGGCCTTGATTTAGTATTGTGAGGTGCTTTACACAACCACACTAGGTCTTGGACCCTTAAAAATTGAATAAAATACATTTATCAATGTCTTGTAGAGGTGTTGTAAAAGACTTTCATGCTTCTCTAGACTTAATGAACCTGTTTTCCATTAATTCAACATTATAAAATACATTTAATTATATTTTCACACCAATCTAGAAGGCTTGTGAAATAAATTTAATTATAATCTAGTGTTGTAATGTGTCTTACACATTCACATTGGATGTTGTTCCTTTTTAGGCCAAGTGGACCTCATTTTAGTGTTGTAAAGTGTATTTAATCACACTTACACATTGAATTTTGTGTCTAAAGCCCTAATTCACCTTTAGATGATCATTAATAGGCCCTTTATGACCCCATATTGTGCATCCCGGGCCATAATTTGATCAAATACCTAATGAAATCAACATAAGAACCAAAATTCCTCATTCCCCAACATTCCAACTTTCAAAAGGACACCTTTGCTACTAATTCACCATTTTGGGCGAGTGAGTCCTCGCCAGGTGGGACTGATTTGTCCAAGGTGGCGAATTAGTCCCATTTGGGTCATTTTTTAGTTTTGAGTTGGAAATTTTGGAATTTCAGTTTATTTTTCATTCATGTCAGCCTTAGGGATCCAATTAATAGGAAACTAAGGTGAATTACCTATAAATATAAGTATCTAAACCCTAATTTGTTTGGTGTGGAACCTAACCAGTCTCTAAGTGGGAGATTGTTGGTATGTGGTGATTGATCATGCTATGTTTTACACTCTTCATGTATCCTCATCGAGGTCCAAGGCTAGGTCGAGCCCTAGGAAAGTTTTTTGGGGGCATTATCCCCCAAGAAAAAAATTCTCTATTTTTTCGCGTTGTCACCGAATAAGGAAAAAGCAACAAAAAAAGTATAATTTTTTTTGACTTTGTAGAAACCTAATCTAGAATCTTCTAAGCTTGTTATAAGGGTTAATATGGGAGTTACAGTATTATTAAAAATAAGATTATTCATGATATTGTAATAAATATTTCACTGGATAATAAAATTATTTTATGGTTGTGGTTTTGTGGATGTAGCCCAAATTGGGTGAACCACACTAAATTCTCTCTGTTATAATTTTCTGTGTGTTTCATTTCTCTATTTATTTATCAAATTTATATTTAAGTGTTAGATATTTTTCTTCTAACCCTAACAAGTGGTATCAGAGTAGGTTGTGTTTGATTATCATCTATAGAAAGGTCTTACAATTGAGTGGGAGCAATGGAAGATGAGGGTAAGTTGAAGGTTGACAAGTTCAATGGGAAGAACTATCAATTATGGAAGATACAGATGAAGGATTAATTCTATTAGAAAGATTTATGGTGGCCCTTGGAAGGAATAGCTAAGAAACTAGTGACAATGACTGATGAGGATTGGAATATTTTGGACAGAAAGGGACAAGGAGCCATTTGTTTATGCCTAAAAAAATCGATGGCATTCAATATTACAACAACAAAGACAACTCAAGAGTTGATGGAAACCCTAGAAAAGTTATATGAAAATCCTTCCATGTTGAATAAGGTATTTCTTATAAATTGTTTATTTAATATGAAAATGGTAGAAGGTGGGTTAGTTGTTGATCATTTAAATGAGTTTAATACGGTTACTAATCAATTAACTTCTGTAAATGCAAACTTTGATGAAGAAGTTGGGGCTCTTTTGATTTTTTATTCTTTGTCTGAAAGATTGAATAGCTTGGTCATGATTGTTAGTAATTTTGTTTCTAGTTCAAATACATTGAGATTTTATGATGTTTTTGGTGTTATTTTTAGCGAGAAAATTTGTCAGAAAAGCTCAAGTGGAACATCCACATCAAGTAGTGTTTTGAATGTAAAAAATAGGGGTGGAACAAAGGAGAGAGGAAACAATTTTGGAGGTCATGGGAAGTCACAAGGAAAATAAAAGGACATAAGGTATTAATCTAGAGACTAGAGGGATTGTTGGTACTGTGGTAAGTTGGGTTATTTAAAGAAAGATTGTTTGTCTCAAAAAAATAAAGGAGACAAAAAGGAAGGAAATAAAGAGACAAATGTGGTAAGTAATAAATATAATGAGGATGATTTGATTCTTTCCCTTGATAATGGTGATGAATCTTGGGTGTTAGATTCAAGGGCTTCATTTCATGCTGTGCCCAATAGAAGTTATTTTCTTGATTATGTCTAAGGGGATTTTGGGCTACTTTATTTGGGAGATAATGAACCCTTTCAGATTGTTGGAAAGGGAAGAATCAAGATTAAGTTGCAGAATGGGAATCACTAGCTACTACATGAGGTAAGACAAGTTCCAAAGTTAAAGATAAATTAATTTCAGTAGGGAAACTAGATGATGAAGGTTGTGTTGTTACATTTAGTGATAAAAAATGGAAGGTTACAAAAGGTGCCTTAGTGGTAGAAAAACGTTTGAAAGTGGGAACCTTATATCTTTGTACATGTCATACTATTACTTCTATTTTAGCTATTGCAGAAAAAAATCAATGTTCAAGAATCGTTGGTGTTGTTAAGTAGGTAGAAAATTAGATAGTTGTGGATTCTAAAACAACACTATGGCATAATAGACTTGGGAATATGAGTGAAAAATGTATGAAATTACTTTATTCAAAGAATGTTTTACCAGGTCTAAAATGTGTTAATATGGATTTTTGTGAAAGTTGTGTGTATGGAAAACAAAAGAGAGTTAATTTTCTCAAGGATGGGAAGCAAAAGAAAGATGAGAAATTAGATCTTGTGCATATGGATGTATGAGGACCAACTCAAGTATCTTCTCTTAATGGATCTTAGTATTATGTCACTTTTAATGATGATGCAATAGGGAAGGTATGGATTTATTTCCTTATGAAGAAATTTGATGTATTTAAAACTTTAAAGAAATGGAGAAGCTTGGTTGAGAATGAGACATGTAAAAAGTTAAAATATCTCAAATATGATAATGATGGTGAGTATTGCAGCAAAGATTTTGAAGATTATTCTTTCTCTAATGGTATTTATAGGCAGAAAAAAATTCCAATGACACCACAAGAAAATGGAGTGGTTGAGCGCATGAACAAAACAATAATGGAGCGTGCATAGACTATGAGATTTCATGTTAGGCTACCTTTAAATATGTGGGAAAAGACTATAAATACTATTTTTTATTTAATTAACAGAGGTCCATCTAATCCTTTGGGTTGTGGTATTCTAGAGAAAGCATTGATAAGTAATAAGGTGAGTTATTAACATGTAGATTCTGAAAATAGAACCAAGCTCGATGCAAAATCAAAGAAATGTATATTTGTTAGATATGTCATTGATGAATTTGGTTATAGGATTTGGGAATTTGAAAATAAAAAATTGTAAGAAATAGGGATGCCATATTCAATGAGAAAGTGTTGTACAAAGATCAGCTGCAACAACATGAGAAGAAAAAAATATTATGTAGTGTTCAATGATACACCAAACAATGATGTTATAGTGGTTCCTCATGATCCACAACAAAAAAAACAATAAATACCACAAACTCTAGTGAATGTTAGATGATCTTCAAGGATAAGTAGACCCCTAGAAATATTTTCTCCCTCTTTGTATTCTATTTTATTAATGGATGTTGGTGAGCTAGAATGTTATGATGAAGCTATGCAGGTGGATACCAAGGTTCAATGGGAGCATGGAATAGAAGAAGAAATGATCTCCTTGCTAAAAAATTAGAATTGGGAATTATGCAAGTTGCTTGCAGGTAAAAAGGGTTTACCAAACAAATGGGTTTATAAGCTAAAAGAGGAGGATTGAGGTAAGAAAATATTTATAGCCAAATTAGTTGTAAAGGGATTTGCACAAAAAAAGGGTATTGATTTTGATGAAATATTTTCTCCAATTGTTAAAATGACTTCTATTCATATTATTTTAAGTATTGTGGCTACTGAAGATTTTCATTTATAATAGCTTGATGTTACAATAACTTTTCTCCATGGTGATTTGGAAGAGAAAATATACATGAAACAACCACAAGGATTTGAGGTCGAAGGTTAGGAGAAATTGGTGTACAGATTGAAGAAAAGTTTATATGGATTGAAACAAGAACCTTGGAAATGGTATATTAAATTTGATAGCTTTATGGTTGAGCATGACTATAGTTGATGTAATTAAGACCATTGTGTTTATTTTAAGAGGTTGGATGATCATATCTACATCATTTTATGTTTATATGTTGATGATATGCTTGCAATGGGGTCTAACATGGATCACATAAAGGAGTTAAAATAGCAGTTAGAAAATTCATTTTCTCTAAAGGATTTGGGGCCAACAAAACAAATCCTTGGTATGAATATTACAATAGATAGGAAAAATAGAAAATTGTTTTTATCTTAGGTTGATTATGTTGAAAAGGTGTTGCAGAGATTTCATCTGGAGAATGCAAAAGTTGTCAGCACACCTTTTCCTTGTCATGTTAAATTGACTAAGGATGTGTCCAAAGACACAAGAGGGGGAAGAAAAAATGTCCAAAGTACCATATGCTTCAACTATAGGTAGTTTAATGTATGCCATGGTATGCACAATACTAGATATTGCACATGTTGTAGGAGTTGTTAGCAGGTATATGAGTCATCCCAGTGTTGAGCATTAGAATGCAATAAAATGGATTGTCAAGTATTTGAGAGGTACATACAATAAATGTTTATGTTTTGGGGGCTTTAATATTGATTTAAAAGGCTATGTTGACTCAGATTTGGAAAAGGGGTGTTGATACCAGGTAAAGTAACACAAGATATGTATTTATAGTTGGTGGAATAGCAGTGAGTTGGCTCTCTCAGTTGCAACAGGTGGTTGCTTTATCCACCATAGAGATAGAGTATGTTGCTAAAAAAGAGGCAACAAAGGAGATGATATGGCTACAACTTTTCATGGAAGAGTTGGGAAAAAAATAGGCTAAAAATTAATTGTTTACAAATAGCCAAAGTGTTATACATCTTGCAAAGAGATCTACCTTGCACTCTAAAACCAAACACATACAGTTGAGATATCATTTCATGTGGTCAATGTTGGAGGATGGATAGGTCACATTGGAAAAGATACATACAAATTTCAATCCAACGGATATGTTTATGAAGGTGGTGAGAAGGGAGAAGTTGAGCTCCTCTTTAGCTTTGGTTGGCCTTCATGGTTGAATTCAAGTATAAAAAAGAAATAAGGTCTAAGGTGCTTATTTCTAGTGGGAGCTATAAGTGCAGTGGTGTCATCTAGGATCAGTCTTCAAGTGGGAGATTGTTTGTTGTGGAGCCTGATCAATCTCCAAGTGGGCTATTATTAGCATGTGGCAACTAATCATGCTATACTATACACTCTTCATGTATCCTCACTAGTGTTTGAAGTTGGAATGGGCCCCGGGTGGGGGTTTAGGGGTGGCAACCCTTGAGAAAAAAAATTCCCTACTTTTTGGTGTTGTCACCGAAAAAGGAAAAATCACCAAAAAAGTAAAAAAAATTGACTTTGTAAAACCCTAATTTGGAAGCTTCTAAGCTTTTTATATGGGGTTGGGATGGGAGTTACAATATTATGAAAAAGGAAATTATTCTCAAGATTGTAATAATTTTTGCACTAGATAATAAAATTATTGGATGGTTGCGGTTTTATGGATGTAGCCCAAATTGGGTGAACCATGTTAAATTCTCTGTCATAATTTTTTTGTGTGATTCATTTATCTATCTATTGATAAAATTTGCATTTAATTGTTAGATATATTTGTCTTCTAACCCTAACATATTTTTCATCTCTTAACACATTCATCATATTCATCATTTATCTTCTATCTCAAGTCAAGCAAGTTAGGATTTTATCATCTCAAGTCACCAAGATAGCATTTTTCAAACATTTAATGGTAGATTCTTCATCTTGTTGTAGTAATCCAAGATCAATCATCATGGAAAGGTATTAATACCTTCATTTCATGTTAATTTTTCATATTATTTCTTCATTTGGTTTAATTACCTAAAAGGGGCTAGACCAAGTGATATAAAAGCATGAACAAAACTAAAATGAGGAAGGCTAAATCAGAGTGCACCTAGGAGTTTGATAAAGAATATAGAGTGTCCTAAATGCTTATAGAAATCACTAAAAATCACTAGTGGAACTCATTCACCATTGCTGGTGAATCAGTTCTACTTCTGATGAAAACAAGTTTTTGAGTGTCAAGATCAAGAATTTGAAAAAATATGGATTTCCAACCTTAAGGTGGGACTCATTCACCACTGATGGTGAATTAGTCCTCTCCCAAAATTTTGTTAAATTAGGGACCAATTCTGTAGCACCAGATCTGAGCTTGTCTTTTTGTCAGGTTGACAGAGTTAAATTTGCATAAAATGGACTCTAGGTTGTCTTCAAGCCTGAAATAGGTTGATTTGACTTGAAGCACTTTGTTGACTCCCTGACCACCTTTCAATACCTAATTGGTTGATTAATCTACATACACAAATCACAATATTGTTGAAGAAAAATGAAGTTATTCCAATGGTTGCTTTGAAGATACTTGATTGATGCTTGATTGAATGATGAAAGGTGAATGCAAGTGAACTTGATGAATGTGGAGGTACTTGAATGAGTTAGGTGAATTAGGGTTCAAATGAGAAGAAAAACACTTATTTATACACACTTGTTCCTTAGTAACCCAATGATATTGTTGGATGTTGTGATTGTGTTGCTAATATGTGGTTGTCATTGATGTCAACACTATTGGCATTAATGTCTTAGAAGCTGTATATGTCGAGGATATTGAGAAAATTGTAATAAGTAAGTTGTAGGTTGTCAATGGTAAAATGAAGTTTAGTCTATTGGAAAGCTCAATATGTTGATTATTATAGGTTGTGGATTAAAGGGTTTCTTATTGAGTATATCTAGTTTATCCATATCAAGTTTCAAAGATCCGCATGAAGATTTGATTGAGTTATGAGCAGTTGTGTTCTAACAGTTTTTGTGTTGCTTTAGTTGGTGTTCCTAAAAGAAGATGATGTGATTCTAGTAAGTTCAGTTGTTACAGATGCTTCTTTGGTAAATTTTAATGTTTTTGGATGTTTCTAGATCCTGCAATGTATGTGTTGCATGTCCACATTGATCAAGGTGCTCGCGATTGGTGATTTTCTATTGTGTGTTCATGTTTTTCATGTTCATGGCTGACAAGGTAATTCTAGCGTGTTGTGAATCTTTGTGGAATAATTTTTGAAGGTGTTTCATGTTTGAGGATTTTATTTTGGGTCTTAACTATGTTGTGACTAACATTGGCCGATTCACATTGAAAATTATTTATTCTTTAGGGCTGACATTTTGCATATGTTTTATTATTTTGTTGAAGCTAACATGTAGCGATGTAATCTTTTGTTGCGGATAGATATAAGTGATTTTTTATTTCATTCAAGAAGGAATATGTGTGTATGAGATGTGTGAATAATTTCCTAATCATTCAAAGGAAAAATAAAAGTATGAAGAAGAGTGAGTAGAGTGTGAAGTGTTCATGTGCTTAATCGGAACTGTAATCAAGCATTAGCATATGCTATTTTATTAGTCCAATATCCTATGGATGTAATCCAAATGTTTCCATAAGACGTGTCTTCCTTTGGGTAGTAAGCCTTGTTGTAATTGAGCAGTGTGCTTGAATGCGTGTGGATTCCACATCTCATTCTTTATACTTTTAACAAGGTATAATCTTGTGGACTAACCTCCATCGTGGTTTTTCCCCTCACATGGTTTCCACATAAAAAATATTGGTGTTATGTGTATTTCTCATGTGTTGGTGATTTATGCTTTTATGGTTATTAATCAGATTTAAGAATAAGGTTAATTAGTTTATTAATTTTGAATTTTTGTGAAAACGGATTCACCCCCACCTCTCGTTTGTCTACCTTTGTGTTGCCAACAATTGGTATTAGAGCAAGTTCCTTGGAAGAATTTTAATAGCTTGAGGTGACATACAAGAAGGATAGTCTAAGATTTGATGGAACAAATTATTCTCTATGGAAGACTTGAATGGAGTATCATCTGAGATGCATTGGTGAACCCCATTGGAACATTACAAGGAATAGGTATGTTATCCCATAGAATGGTCCTTCTACTATTAATGAGATTAAGGATGCAAAATATAATATCAGGGATAAGGAAGCATTATTGAGTGATTTGATTGATTATGAGATGACAAATGTTATAGATCTAGAGATTACTTATGAGATCTGGAAAAATTTGGAAACCTTGTATGAAGGTGATGTTCATGTGAAGATTTCTAAATTCCAGAGTCTGAAATGGAAATATGAAATGTTAAGAAAAGGTGATGATGAGAACATTACTTCTTTCATGTAAAGAGTGAATGAACTAGTGTGTAGTATCAGATGTGCTGGTGGAAAATTGGACGAATCAAATATTGTTGCTAAAGTGATTAGATATTTTCTTGTTTCATATAAAGCCAAAGCTATTGCTATTGAGGAGATCCAGACTGTGATGAATGTAACTAGAGACATGTTGACTTGTAAGCTTAGTAGTTTTGAGTTGAGTGAATTTGGTAATGCTCTTCCTAAGATAGAATATGTATTCAAGGCTACTACCTCCAGAAAAGATAAGTAGAGATATGATTTGGGAGAAAGTTATTCTAGAAAGTTATTCATGTATGAGGAGGAAATGAGAAAGATTGAAGAAGAAGAAAGAAAACTGGATGAGCTTGAACCACTTATTGTCAAAAGGGAAGCCAGAGGAGAAGGTAAGTATAAAGGGAAATTACCTATTAATTTTTTTTCTTCCAATAACATAGGTCATTTTGTTTCAAGTTGTTCTGAAAGAGTTCCTAGTCAAGACCTAACAAGCCTAGATTTGAAAGAAAGTGTTATTATGTTGCTAATGAAGGTGTTACAAATGATCAATCTGATAAAGGGAATGTAAGTGAGGATGAATGGGTATTTATTGTTATCAAGGAAAATGATCTAGCCCCTAATGAATATGCTAGTTGCTCAAATTTGGAGAAAGCCCTAGCTGCTTGAGTTGAAGAGAAAGACGAATTGGTGATTGATAGTGGATGCTATCATCACATGATAGGTGATAAAATAAATTTTTTTATTGTGGAAAAGTATGATGGTGGTGTTGTAAGATTTGGTGATGAAACAACTAGTGTAATCTATGGTAGATGATCCATTTCTCTTGATGGCAAGAATAATATTGATGATGTTCCATATGTGGAAGGTTTGGAGCACAATCTCTTAAGTGTTGGATAGATGATTGACAAGGGATACAATCTTCAATTCAAAAATGGAAAGTGTATAATATTGTGGAGTTCCAGAAATGTGATTGCTTCAGGTAACAAAAAAAAAGGTAACATCTTTCACCTGAACGCTAATAGTAAAATTTGTTTGATTCCTCAAGTTGATGAAAGTTGGTTGTGGCATAGGAGAATGTGTCATATAAAATTTTATAATATTATCAAGATAATTTCTACTTAAGCTATGGCATATCTTCCTAAGTTGATGAAACCTAATAATGCTATATGCAAGGAATGTTAGTTAGGGAAGCAAACTAGAATTTTGTTCTGGAGAAAACAACATTGTTCAAATGAAGTGTTGGAGCTTGTTCATACTGAATTGTGTGGCCCTTCTAGAATTAGGAGTTTACAAGGAGAAAGGTATTTCATGCTACTTATTGATGATTATTCTAGAATGATGTGGGCTACTTTCTTAAGGGAGAAATTTGAAGCTCTAGAGAAGTTCAATATTTTTAAGGGCATGGTTGAGATAGAGAAAGGTCTGAAGATTAAATGTTTGAGATTAGATAGAGGTGGTGAATTCACTTCTGGTGAGTTTAATTCTTTCTGTGAAGTGCATGGGATAAAGAGA
Source organism: Sequoia sempervirens (assembly GCA_007258455.2). Lineage (NCBI taxonomy): Eukaryota > Viridiplantae > Streptophyta > Pinopsida > Cupressales > Cupressaceae > Sequoia > Sequoia sempervirens. Next base: position 156,361,990 of record VDFB02379711.1, on the reverse strand, counting down.
CAATTATATTCTATGTGGACCCCTTAGAAAAATGGAGTTGTGGAAAGGAAGAACAAGAAAATTCAAGATGCTACTAGGACTATGATGTTGGAAGGAAATTTTCCTCATATCTATTGGAGAGAAGCTATGAGTATTATTGTTTACACTCTCAACCGGGTACAAGTCAAAGGTGATATTGGTAAGACTCCTTTTGAGCTATGGTTTGGTCACAACCCTACTGTTAGGTACTTCAAAATATTTGAGAGTAGATGCTTTATCATAAGAGATGAATATATAGGAAATTTTGATGCTAGGAGTGATGAAGGAATCTTTCTTGGTTATTCTACTAAAATCAAGGCCTACCAATGCTACAATAAGAGAATGAGGAAAGTAGTTGAAAATAAAAATGTCAAGGTTGATGAAGACATAATCATACCATCCAGAACCTATGGATATGATTTAGATGATTAGGATAGTAGTTCAAATAAAGGAAAGAATGTTCAAACATAAAATCAAGTTCAAATCATTTCGGTGAATCAAGAAAATCAAGAGGAAGGAACTAGTGAAAGTGTAGAAGTGATATCACAAAAGCCTAAAGTTCAAGAACATCCTAAGACTTCAAGGTATGTAAGACTAAATCATTCAAAAGATCAGATCATAAGTGATAAGAACAAAGTTGTTCAAACTAGGAGAAAAATCATAGAAGAATATTGTTTGATTTCAAAGACTGAGCCTATTAGTGTGAATGAAGCATGCAAAGATGAACATTGGGTGGAAACAATGAAAGAAGAACTACAAAAAATTGATAAGAATAATAAATGGATTCTTGTTCCTAGACCTAAGGACAAAAATGTAATTGGAACTAAATGGGTCATCAAAAACAAACTAAATGAGCAAGGTGAAGTTGTTAGAAACAAAGAAAGACTTGTGTGTAAAGGATATTCTTAGATGGAAGGAATTGACTTTGAAGAAAATTTTGCTCCTATTGCTAGGATTGAAGTTGTGAGACTATTTCTTGCTTATGCTACTTACAAAAACTTGAAGGTTTATCAAATGGATGTCAAGTCAACATTTTTAAATGGTGAAATGGAAGAAGAGGTGTATGTTGAGAAACCTAATGGATTTCAATTGACTGATTAGGGAGATAAGGTTTGTCAGTTGAAGAAAGTATTGTGTGGAATTAAGCAAGCCCCAAGTGCATGGTATGCCAAATTGGACAAGTATTTGTTGAAACTTGGATTTAATAAAGGTATTGTTGATAGTAATTTGTATTTCAAGATTGATGATAAATATTTTGTTGTTGAAGTCTTTCTTGATGATATCATTTTTGGAGGAGATGATAGTTTGTGCATGAAGTTTGTTGATGAGATGTAGAATGAGCTTGAGATGTCTATGATTGGTGAGATGAAATTATTTTTGGGATTGCAAATTACTCAGCTAGATAAAGGGATCTTTATATCTTAGTCCAAGTATGTGAAATAATTGCTAAAGAAGTTTGGTATGGAAGATTGAAAGCCAGTTGGTACACCTATGGTGACTGGATGCAAGTTGACACAAGATGATAATTCCTTCAAAGAAAATAAAAATAGATAGAAATAGATGATTAGTGGAGTTCTTTATTTGACTCAAAGTAGACCTGATATCATGAATGTTGTATTAATTGTTGCAATATTTCAAGCTAATCCAAAGAAATTTCATGTGACTATTGTGAAGAGGATTTTTAGATACTTGAAGGGGATAGTTGATTTTGTCCTGTGGTATCCTAAAGATGATGACATTACTTTAAGTTCCTTTACTAATGTTGATTGGGAAATAGATGTGAATGAAAGCAAGAGTACCAATGGTGGTGTATTTTTCTTGGGAAACAAGTTGATTTCATGGTGAAGTAAGAGCAAAATGCCATTTATTTATCTACTACAGAGGTAGAATACATTGTTGCTGCTAACAATTATACTCAAGTATGGTGGATGAAATAGATGTTGAAAGATATCATAGTTGTGTATGATGAACCTATTGCTATATTTTGTGATAATTCAAGTTCAATTAACATTTCGAAGAATCCAATGTTGCTTTCAAATACCAAGCATATATCTATAAAGTTTCACTTTTTGAGGGAGAAGGTTAGTGAAAAGGAAGTCATACTAGAGTATGTGCCTACTAAGGAACAAATTGCAGATATCTTTACTAAGCCTTTTCCTAAGGATAATTTTGAGTATCTCAGAGGGAAGTTAGGGGTGATTACCCCTCCTAATCAGAACTAAGATGCATTGACTTGCATTAGTCTACACATTTCATAGTCATATCTTGATCCAGATTGATGTTGTGGTGGCTGCTACTCAGGGGGAGTAGTCAGATGTTCAGATATGTGGCTCAGATCTTATGTTTATATTTTTCATTGATTTCAAAGGGGGAGAAGAGAAATTTGAAAAACCTTGTGGGGAGAAGAGTCATGCGAAAGAATTGAGAATCAAAGAGAGAACCTAAGCGGGAGAAAGTTCTAAGAGTTAGTTGCATTGATAGAATTTTTCACATCATGTGTTTCCATCAATTTCAAAGGGGAAGGTTGTTTTATTTTTTTGTTGTGTTTCTGATATGTGGTTTTCATTGATGTCAACACTATTGGCATTAATGTCTTAGAAGTTGTATATGTCGAGGATGTTGAGAAAATTGTAATAAGTTTTAGGTTGTTAGTGGTAAAGTGAAGTTCAGTCTATTGGTGAACTCAATATGTTGATGATCAGAGGTTGTGGATTAAAGGGTTTCTTCTTGAGTATATCTAGTTTATCCACATCAAGTTTCAAAGATCCACATGAAGATTTGATTGAATTATTTGCAGTTATGTTTTGGCAATTTTCCTGTTGCTTCAATTGGTGTTCCTGAAAGAAGATGGTGTGATTCTAGTAAGTTTAGTTGTTGTGGATGATTCTTTGGTGATTCTTAATTTTTTTGGATGTTTCTAGATCATGCACTACCTTTTTTTCACTTCCACATTGATCGAGGTGCTTGTGATTAGTATTTTTTCTTGAGTGTTCATGTTTTTCATGTTCATAGTCGACAAGGTAATTGTAGTGTGTTGTGGATCTTCGTGGAATAATTTTTTAAGGTGTTTCATGTTTGAGGATTTTATTTTAGGTCTTCACTATGTTTTCACTGACATTGGTCAATTAACATAGAAAATTATTAATTGTTTTGGGCTAACAGTTTGCATATTTTTTATTATTTTGTTGAAGCCAACATGTAGTGATCTAATCTCTTGTTGTGAATATATATAAGCAATTGTTTATTTATTTTGAAGGAATGTATGTCTACAAGATGTGTGAATAATTTTCTAATCATTCAAAGGTAGAAGAAAAGTTTGAAGAAGTGTTCATGTGCTTAACTAAAACTGTAACTAGGCATTAGCATATGCTATTTTCTCAGTTTAAAATCCTATAGATGTAATTTGAATGTTTCTGTAAGACAATATTTCTTCCTTTGGGTAGTAATCCTTTTTTTCATTGAGAAGTGAGCTCTATCCAATGTGCTTGAATTCATGTGCATTCCCCATTTCATTCTTTATACTTTTAACAGGGTATAATCTTGTGGACTAAACTCCACCATGGTTTTTCCCCTAACAGGGTTTCCATGAAAAAAATCTTGGTGTTATGTGTGTTTCTGATGTGGTGATGATTTATTCATGGTTATTAATCAGATTTGAGAATAAGATTAATAAGTTTATTAAGTTTGAATTTCTATGAAAATTGATTCACCTTCCCCTCTCAGTTTTCTTCCCTTGTGTTGCCAACAAATACCTCATCCCAAGGATGACATGAGGTAATTTTGAATAAAAACTTGAAAGAAAATTTGAAATATTTTGAATTTGGAGCCAAGAGGGACTCATTCGCCACCCATGATGAATGGTTCCCTCCATGGACTTGAAAGTGGGTGTTGAGAATTTTCTTGCATTTAATGTTGTTTTTTGGGTTTACATTAAAAAATACACTTGATTAAGCACTATAAGGTAATAAAGGGGTCAAATAAAGCATAAGAAAGTCGTAAATAGTGAAATTAAACCTAGAAAATTATGAATTCTTGTTACAAGACTTTACAACTCTTCAAAATAGGACTTGATAAGTGATGAAAAGGTTATTTTTAGGCGAATTATAATGAATAGAGTCTAGAGAAGTGTAGAAATTTTTTACAACACTTCACAACACCTTCAAAAGAGGCCATAATTTGAATTTTAAGACCTAATGTGAATGTTTAAGCCACATTACAACATTAAATCAAAGCAAAATGGACCAAGTATCATGAAGAAAGGCCTACAAGACCATAAAAATGTCCAAGGGGCCATTTATCTATGGTACATTTAGCACCCTCTTTAGTGAGAGGATGAACTTGCTTCAAACTCACACTAAAGTAGCCATGCATATCAAGAAGGATCCCAATGCAGCTATGTTAGCAAGATGAAATGACAATGATCAAGAGGGATGATCAAACCCCTAGGATAAAGATCCCATGGAAAACTAAACATAAGAATAAAGGAACACATGTGTGAAGAAAAGGGAGAATCAGATTAAGCTTTGATTGTCTTTCCAACTAGTTGTGGATTAGATCTAGGCACTTTGTGAGAAAAATAGAATTTAGATGCATTCTAGGGTGATGAGACTAATGGAAGTTTGTTGGGTGAGAAGGCCCAAAAGGTGAAATACATACACTAGTTGGTATGCATTCACAAACACATAGGTGGCTATTGGGAAATTCATGTCATTGAATGGGCTTCCCACTCAACCATATCAAAGTTATACCTCCTAATAACTTTAACAAGGTGCCACAAGGGAAAATTCCGATTCGTGCTTCATGAGACAAGCAAAGCTTCATATGCTTAGAACTTATGAGAAAAGAGAAAGTTACCATAGGCATGCAAGTTGTGCTATGCAAGGTGGCAAAGATGTAAAATGTAAAATGTAAAAGATGTTCAAAGGAGTCTTGTTAAGTTCATGCAAGGTTTATGACTTAGTGAACATTGTGTCTAATGTCTCCATGAGAGGACCAATGATAGAATAAAATATTCATAGCTTAGGGGATGCAGTGCATTGCATTAGGCCACTTAAGAGGAATGTAATATGCCTTGATAGATCACACTTATGAAGGAAATCACACCCAATGTCATCCACAAAGTGACAAACACATCATATGATGTGACAAGGCTACACTAAGAACCAAGAATGAAAATGGATTATTCCAATGTGTGCCCCCCACTTTAAAGTAATTTCTACACACCGATCTATGAGAAATTTCTTTAAAGTAGTGAAGGAAAAAGGAAAAAAGGAAAAATTAGACATGAGAGCCAACTTGGAAAGCTTCTATGGTGTCATATGTTTCCAAGTAAGGTTGCATCATTTATTCAAAAAAGAAAATAAAAGAAAGGGAGGCCCCCCCAGAAAAGAACACACCAAACACATAAGGGATCTATGGATTTGGGGTCAGTATGTTTGTTACTGTAATGTTTTGATTAAAGAGATAAGAATTTTCATCATTCCCCAAAGCACATAGAACTAAAAAAATGACACAGAGAGATTGAAAAAAAAAAGAAAAAAAATAAAGTCCTTTTTGGGTCAACATGGAAGAGACATTTCAATATCAACACTTTGCATCATCTCCAAAAGGAAAACACAAGAAAAATGAAAATGAAAAGGAAAAGGAAAAGGAAAAGGAAAAGGAAAAAGATTTTGGGTCAACATGAAGGAGACATTTCAGTCTTGATGCCTTGCATCATCCCCAAAAGGAAAAATGCAAGAAAAAGATAAACAAAAAAGGAAAAGGGATCGATTGGGTCAGCATGGAAGATACATAGGGAATCTCTATGCTTTGTGTCATCCCCAAAGGGAAAACAAAAAACAAAATTGAAAAAGGAAATGGACGACATATAGAAGAATAGAGGTACAATAGGAAGTGTACAAAGAAAGAGAACATCAAACACATGTTACGAGGGAACACAATACACACATACAATCAAGGAAAAGGGAAAATGAATATAAAATACTAGTAAGGCAAATGAAACTCAACCATATAACAAGTTATCCACCTCCCAATCATGTTTAGTGCATTGCAAAGGTGGTTGGCTATCCAAAGGAAGAATTGCAAGTGTTAAACTAGGAGATGTACCAAGTTCTTCACTTGGCATAAAATATTTATCATTTAAGCTCATGGTAGATGAAAATAAAGATTGTATATCATTATGCACTTCTTCATCTATTTTTTTGAACTCCTAATCATCATCATCATCGAGATTTATTACAATAGGAAGATGAAGGGTTATTTCCAAGGAAGGATTTATCAAAAGTTGTGGCTATTGGATCAATTCATTTTTTTGAGGGTTGGACTGTACTATCTTCGGGAAGGTTAGGAGGAAAAGGATGATCATCTATTGCTTCTTTCAAAGGTAGAGGTTCGTTTTCTTTATTTTCTTCCATTCAAGACTGACAAGCAAGGAGACGATAATGACGCCTACATTCCCTAGCATCGTGGTTTCATTTTATTTTATTTTGAAGTTGTTGAGGTGTAGAAGCAGGTTGATCCATCATAGGTTCCTTTTCTCTTAGAGGGGTAAGAATGCAAGAAACTTAAGGAAATGGTTCAATCACTTTCTATTTGGCTTTATAAACTTGTTTAATGCGAGGAGGCATGATAGGATTGGTTTCATTTTCTCTTGAGTGTTTAAATGATGGAGGGGAAGTGTCTATGGTTGGGTGCTCATGAGGTGGTGTTGCTTGTTCTGTTTTAGATTCAAGATGAAGCATGGTCTCATCTAGAATAGGAGGAGCATAAGTGGATGGGGACATGTTATGAAGAGACAACTCGACTATTTGTTTGGCCTTAAACTTTTGGTAGGCTATGAAAAAAAAGTCTTTACGGAGGGTGATGGGTTCCATAGGTTTAGACTAAAAGGCATCTAAGGAAAATTTACCTTTAGAGGATAATGGACACTATGGTGTATATTAAATATTTCATTTCCATATGAAAACTTCAAAAATTTGTGAACAACTGTGGGGACCGCTTTCATTGAGCGGAGCCAAGGATGACCTAGCCATAGACAAAATTGATCTAATTGTGGAATGATAGTAAAATTTACCTCCAAAGTTTTGGGTCCTATATGTAATGGGAGTATGATCAATTTGATCATAGGGCATGCAAAACTAGTATGTGTTTTAATCCATGCAGTTGGTTTATTATAGTCATCTTGATAAAGCTCATGTAACACTAAAAACTCTTTCATGATCACATTTTGGCTGTAGGTGGGATCTATTAATATTCCATTAGCGGGCTTATCATAGATTCTGCCAACTATGTAAAGAGGACTATTAGGAAGCTTTTTAAGTATATCATGAGAAGAAAATGTAATATCAAGAGATTTATTGGTTGGGCCCTTACAAGGAAAAACATCTATTGTACCCACAAGCTCATCCATAGGATTAACTTGAGTAACATTTGGAGTTATATAAGGTTATTCATTATTTGTATCAATGTTTATCAGATGAGTGTTTTAAGGTTCACTAGCCTTGACAAATGAAATATTGTATTTAGGCATCGGGTTGGTGAAAATATGTAAATTCTAGTTAGGGGGTGCAATGGACTTATTGCCTTGATCATTGACACCCGCAATGGACAAATGGCGTGAATCAATGAGGTCTTGAACTAAGATTTTGAGATGCTTACATTGTTTGGTGTCATGGCCATTTTGTTGATTAAAATGGAAATAAGCGTTTGGTTTAAAGGTGGGCAGCAAAGTTTTGGTGGTATCAAGTGGCTTAATGGTAGGAAAAGTGATCATTTGTTGCTGGAGCAATTGGTTCATTGTATTATGGAGGGTATTGGGTAAGGGAGTAAATTGTCTCTTTGGGTCCCCATACGTATAGGGAACCACTACTTTGATATGTGCCACTTTACTTTGAATAGGTTGGGTTGGTTGTGGAGAAGGTGGATTGAACTATAAAAAGCCTCTATTTGGTTTTCTAAAGTTTTATGCATTATTTTGGTTGGGTTTCTCAGACTTCTCAGTCCATTAGAAGTGGACTTTGAATCACGACTTGAAACCAGGTTGTGATAGTCACAAAGGGTTGTGCATAAATGCATAAATGAAGTAAATTTCATCATAGTTAACTTATCCTAAAGGTGAGTGTGCAATTTTTTGATAAGCATATTTTGTTGATGTGAATTAGGAATCTTGACATCAATTTGAGCATACAATGACTGATAGCGTGAAATGAAATCAATTACTTTTTCATCTACATTTTCTTTACATCACATTAAATCAACCATTGTCTTTTTAGGAGTCATATGGACATGGAAATTACTAATGAAGGCATCCACAAGTTCATTGAATGATCAGATTGAATGATTGGGTAAGTTTGAAAACCACTCCAAAGCAGTGTCCTTCAAGGTCCTAGGAAACAAATTGGCTAACAACTTATCATCGAGGAAAAAATCATTGCATAAGGATATATAAGCATGGACATGATTAATAGCGTCTCATTTACCTCTGTATTTCTCAAACCTAGGCATTTCAATTCCTTGTGGAATTTGTGTGCATAAGATCTCTAAGGATAATGGACTACTATGAACATGATATGTGGGTAGAGAATTTTAACTTTGGCTAATGGTGGATATTTGTTGTTTCATGGATGAATTGATGTTAAAGATTTGTGTAATGATGGGATCAATGTAAGTGGTATGAGGTGGAAGGGAAAATGGTGATGGAGTGTATGTAATGTTAGAGAAAGTGAAAGAGACACTAAGAGGGGTGAATGTGGAAGAAGGAATACGCAATGCCACAAGAGAACTAGAAATGCTAGTTGGAATTATAACAAAAGGACGAGTCAAATGACTAACCTGTTGCATAGTTGTTGTAACCTGAGGAGTGGTATAAGTTGGTATGGATGCTATGGTTGAAGGAGGAATGTGAGGTCCTCCTTGGATTACAACAGTGTTTGTGGATTTAGAAGTAGAAGGAGCATGCTTATTGTATATCTCAACAATTATTTTCATAACTTGTAAGCCATCATCACTTTCAATAAAATGATGAAGGTTTTCTATTGTAGGTATGGTAGTTGTGGAAATATTTTCAAGGGACCAGTCTTGTTGTAAGTGTGAAAAATCCTCATGAATACTAATGAATATTTCTTGGGGAATGAAATTTTTGTGTGTTTCAACATTCATTGGATGGAAAGGTGAAGGCCTAGTAGTGGTATTATCCATGCCTAATCCACCATTGTCCATACTAGGAGTAGGAGCTCTTGAAATCCAAGGGTCCATAACAAAAGTGTTATCGTAGGAAGCCATGAGTCTAGAACTTTGTCTCACAAAAGTATTATCAATGGCCTACACCAAACACTCATACTAGTACCACAAAAGATGGGGTGAATGCAAATGCAAGATAATTTAGGAGTGTAAAAAGCAAATAACATAAATTTTGCAAACTAAAGTAGATAAATAATAGCAGAGAACAGAAATGAAGGAAATACCCAAAAAATGCCTAAAAATGTTGTTTGAAATGTGCAGGTGGACTAATTTTCTCAGGGTGGTGAATGAGTCCAATTATGTGATTTTTTTTTTTGTTTTTAGAAAATTTAAAGTGATTTTAATGATTTTTAGATGCAAATAAAAATGAAAGAAACAAAACAATACCCTAATTGGATGTTGATGCAAATGAAACCTAGGATGAAAGATGCAATTAAAATCAGAAAGATAAGGTGCTCAATATGCAGGTTCCCCAAAATGAACCATAGATTTTTGGGGCATGAGGTTTATAGGCTACTCTTGCACTCTTAGAATGTTTCACCTAAAAGGAGAGAGATAAACCTCATAAAAGATCAATGTGGTTAACTCAAATTAGGAAATGTACGATGCTATTAAGACTAAATGAGATGAGTCAAATGCAACTATGCTAAGTAATTAATTAATTATGAATGAAAAATATAAGAAATATGTGATGTTTGAAAACATAATGTGATATGCAAGCATGAACTAGAACATAAATGGATGCAAAGTAGAAATGAGGAAGGCTAAATCAGAGTGCACCTAGGAGTTTGATGAAGAATCTAGAGTGTCTTAAATGTTGGTTGAAATAACTAAAAAATCACCAATGGAACTTATTCACCACTAATGGTGAATCAGTCCTACTTCTGATGAAAACTTCTAAAAATAGGTTTTTGAGTGTCAGGATCTAGAATATGACAAAATCTAGATTTCTAGCCTTAAGGTGGGACTCATTCACCACTAATGGTGAATCAGTCATCTCCCAAAATTATGTTAAATCAAGGACCAATCCTATAGCACCAGATCTGAGCTTTTCTTTTTGTTGGGTTGACAGAGTTAAATCTACAAAAAATGGACTATAGGTTATCTCCAAGCTTGAAATAGGGTTGATTTGACTTGAAACACTTTGTTGAATTCTTGACCACCTTTCAACACCTAATTTCTTGATAAATCTGCATACAAAAGTCACAACTTTGTTGAAGAAACCTAAAGATATGTCAATGGATGCTCTAAGATACTTGATTGATGCTTGATTGAATGATACAAAGTGAATGCAAGTTAACTTGATGAATGTGGAGATACTTGAATGAATTAGGTGAATGGGGGTTGTAATGAGAAGAAAAACAATTATTTATACACACTTGTGCCTTAGTAATGAAATGATACCTCATCACAGGTCGATATAAGGTAATTTTGAATACAAAGCTAAAAGAAATTTTGAAATATTTTGAATTTGGAGTCAAGGCTTCATTTGCCACCCATGCCTAATGGGTCCCACCTTGGACTTGAAAGTAGGTGTCAGGAATTTTCTTACATTTAATGTTGTTTGTTAGGTTATTAAAAAATACACGTAATTAAGCCTTATATGGGTATAAAGGGGTCAAATAAAGCATAAGAAAGATGTAAATAGTGAAATTAAGCCTAGAAAAGTGTGAAATCTTGTTACAAGACTTTACAACACTTCAAAATAGGACTTGATAAGTGATGAAAAGGTTCTTTTTACGTGAATTGTAATGAATAGAGTCTAGAAAAGTGTAGAAATATTTTATAACACTTCACAACACCTTCACAAGATGCCATAATTAAAAATTTAAAGGCCTAATGTGAATGTTTAAGCCACATTAAAACATTAAATCAAAGAAAAATGGACCAAGAATCATGAAGGAAGGCCTAAAAGACCATGAAAATGTCCAAGGGGCCATTTTTCTATTGTACACCAAGGAAAACCCCCACGCCCTAACATCCAACATTTCTCCTTCTCTTCTTGTGTGTTTCCAGATTTAGGCATCTTGGGGACTTAGAAACCATTGAATATTGTATTGGAAAGTTGTTGAAGACATCTCCTTGTGGAACAAGTCAAAATATCCATTAAAAGTCACCTACAGTGCCAAAAATTAGACTTTTGAAAGTGGACACTTGTCAGGAACCAAAGTGCAAATTAAGGGCTCCTATTGCCACTTTTGAATCTTTAGAAATTCAAAAGTGGACTCATTCACCATTAGTGGTGGATGAGTCCTATTGGTGATTTTCAAGCAGAACCCTACAATTCTCTAAAGAGTAGCCAACTCTTATAGTGAAGAAACTGCAAGGTTAGTGGCCAACACAATGAGTCTAGGATTTTATTATCCTTACTCCTTCACTTTAGGCTCTGTAAAACATAGGAGGGTGATCCCAATTATGTTTTTTTGGAGTGTATTTGATTAGTAACACATTTATATACAAATTGATTCCTATTTATTACAAATAAAACCCATCCCATTGAAGATTTGGTAGATCTTGAAGTGAATAAATGCTTACTTGCTAAGAATCAATGATATTCCTAACCCACACTATTCTTGAAAATATTTTAAATGAATAATGTTCTTATTTTAAGTTCATGGCCACGTGTGCTATTTTATCATTTCTTATGCAATATTTTCTAACAAATTGATCAATGTCTCATCAATTAGAGCAATGGAGTCAAATATGTAAGAATCGATAATATATGAACTACTCAATTTTGAGATAGGTGGACTATTTTCATACTACTTTGCATTTATGAAAACTCACAATGCCTAAAAACACTCACTCCTTACAAATCCTAAGCAATTCCTTACAAAATATATAACCCTCTTCAAGTATTTTAATGAACTCTTTGAGTTAAAATTGTAAAAAAAAATTTACATTTAAATGGAACAATTGAAGATAAATGATAACACCATTAGTATTTTCATTCATAACTTGTAAGAAATATATATAGGAGAATATTTTTTTCTAGATTAAGATTTGTTGTGATATTAGTAGTTTCTATAGAACTAATTTAGGATAATTACATACAGGATTTCATACCCAAGACAATCTACTAGTTTGTTTATCTATATTTTACTTAAAGTTCCTTTTTTTTTATCTTAGCTTTCACCCAAAACCCTAATTACTCTTAAAAATATGACCCCTTATAATGAGTCCTGAAATACCTTTTATAGAATAAGGGAGCAACAAGCATTAGGCTCAATTACATTTAAATTTCATCTCATTTCAAGATCATTTGTACTAGAATTTGAGACGTCTTTAGTTAGTTACATCCAATCATTACAAAAAATGGAAGAGAAAAAGAGCACATTCCACATCCCTTACATGAAGACATGCTATCTCCACAAAAGGAATAGTTTGTTACAACAATGTTGAATCCTCATCCTTGTTGACCAAAGAAGATTCTCCACTCACAGCCCCAACAAAAACCTGCATACTACTCGGAAGAAACCTACATGTCACCAACATTAAAAAGTCTGACACTTATCCAATACACCAGCCCAAAAACATTCCACATTAGCACTACAAACACATAATCACATGAATTTTGAATAGGAAAATCCTAAAAAAAGGGCCATGGTGTCATCAAAAACAAAAATGGGGTAGAGTCATCATCCTTAGAGGATACTAGCTTGTGCCTTTCCCATGGTGGAACTAGAGGAAACATCACCACCTCCTCATCATAATCATCAAATGGTACTAGAGAGAGTGGATAATAGTCACACTCTAGATAAGTGTCACTCTCACTATCTTAAGGGATATTAGAAACCTCACTAGAAGAATTATGTCCTCCTAGATAGGCCTTACAGTACATGCACTTTTTCTTTTCCTTTTTTTCATATTCCACCAGCTTTTTCCCTTTGAACTTGACCAATTCTTATGAAGTATTTTGGATAATCAAGTAGTAGTTACTCCTAATACCATAATTCTTGAATTTCCTACATCCACTTATACTCTTTGTTGTATTAGGAGCTCCCTATGTATCTAAACCATAGATTTTTGGGGATGAGGTTTATAGGCTACTCTTGCACCCTTAGGATGTTTCACCTAAAAGGAGAGAGATAAACCTCATGAAAAATCAATGTGGTTCACTCAAATTAGGAAGTGTATGATGTTGTTAAGGCTAAGTGTGATGATCTAAGTGCAACTAAATGAACTACTTGACTGATTAAGAATACAAAACCTAAGAAATGTGTAATGTTTGAAAGCATAGTGATGTTTGGAAAAAGATTAAAAGGATGAATGAAAATGCAAATTTAACAAAACAACAAGTTGTTTTTCAGAATATGTGCACCTGTAAAGTTGAAAAGGACTAGAAAGAAATCTAGAAATCTTGCAATATTGATTTTTGAGTTGACTGGGACTCATTCACCACCCTGTGTGAATCAGTCCCAAGTTAGGGTTTTCCTGCCCAGAAATTGTTTTCTACAAACTAGGTGCCTAGATCTGTATTTAACTCAAAAAGTCACCTCAGGAGGGAATCATTCACCATGTATGGTGAATCAGTCCAATTTCATTTTATTTATTTTTCAAGTTTTTGTTATGCACCTTAAAATTGTTTGTCTACTGGGTGGTTTTCCTTGGTCAAACCCCTAGTTGGGTAATTAAAAGTTAAATAGAGAAAAATCTACATAAAATCCTAGCCTTAAGTGTGTAAATTGTTTTCTACAAACTAGGTTCCTAGATTTGCATCTAACTCAAAATGTCACCTCGGGAGAGACTCATTCACCATGCATGGTGAATCTATCCAATTTTATTTTTTGGTGATTTCAAGTTTTTGTTTTGCACCTTAAAATTGTTTGTCTAGTGGGTGGTTTTCCTTGGTCAAACCCCTAGTTGGGTAATTAAACCTTAAATAGAGAAAAATCTACATAAAATCTTAGCCTTAAGTGTGTTAAAGACTAGGAAAATTTGAAGTATGTCAAAACCCTATTCTATTGTGCTAGAATAAGAAATACAAATGTGATTTTAGTGATGCAAGATCTCAACCCTAGAAATCCTACCACACATCCAAAATGGAGATAAAATGACATGCAAATGGAATGTAAATGAAATGTAAACCTTAATATGAAGATAGAGAAGAAATGGAAGATGGAATCACTTTGAAAACAAGTCTTTAAGTGTGATTTGATGGCTAGTTGCATCTCCTCAACCTAGATTTCTCCAAGATTCACCATAGGAATCCATCATCTACCCTTTGCAATGTTGAATCTTGATCAAAAAGTGAGCTTCAAGACCTGCAAAAACCCTAGTTTGCTGCCCTAAAACTTCAACTTTACTAATGAAACTTGTTGTAGAATACTTGACTTTAGAATTTTGCTTTTGTGAAATGACTAAAAATGTGTAAAATGACTTAAAACGAGTATTTATAAGCAAAAACACCTATTTTTTCCATTATTTAGACCTAAGAGGCTAGCATTCAGTGAAAATTTAAGTTGAATTAATTGAATTCTCACTCAAAATTGAATTTTCTCTCAAATGGGACTCATTCACCACCCTTGGTGAATTGGTCGCACCAATGGTGTTTGAAGGTGGTTTTTGGGGATATGGATGAATTGAATGCTATTTGTTGGGAATTAAGTAATTTCTTAGGTGAAACAGGCCTCTAGATCAAAAATAATGGGTCTTAGGTACCTATAAATGCTATTTTGAAGGATCATTAATGTAGACGTACTCAAAAGTAAGTCTAATTAGGTAAAAAATTGTCTCTTTTTTCAATAGTGTCTAATTTTCTATGCTACATTTAGCCCCCACTTTAGCGCCCATATGAGTCTATGTGCATATGTAAGCTAAAGGACTCTAAACAATGCACTTTATTACATAAAAGTATACTCATTCAAAAGATGGGAGAATCAAGCCCCAAGTGTAGTTATCTGGAAAACCACATCATTAGGAACCACACCCTATGACACACATTCATTAATTGTCCACAAATAATTTTTTCTAACTCCTAGGAATCCAATTTGAGGGTAGATGTATACCCCCCTTTATTCAGCTTGCTTTATAGAGGTCGAATCAAGGTAGCAATCTAGCCACACTGAATAAGAAAAATCATATCAAGGGGCATTTCCAAGTACCATTACAT
The DNA here is from genome assembly GCA_007258455.2 of Sequoia sempervirens. Taxonomy (NCBI): domain Eukaryota; kingdom Viridiplantae; phylum Streptophyta; class Pinopsida; order Cupressales; family Cupressaceae; genus Sequoia; species Sequoia sempervirens. Next base: position 156,346,620 of record VDFB02379711.1, on the reverse strand, counting down.
GTAATGATAGATGATTGATGATGTCAGGTGTAGAATCATGATTCCAATGCATCAAATGACATCGAAAATAGATTTACCTAGCTCCCATTATGTTGTTTTGAAGAAAAGATTCCTTATTAATTGTTAAGGTAAAAGAACCCTAAGTGAATGCATAAGAGTAAAAATGATGAAAATAGGTTAAAAGAAGTAGAAGAAAGTAATTTGTCACTTACTATTGCAATTTAACTTCTTGTAGTTGAGAAGATGTCGAGTAGATGGTATTACACATCTTTGCGGTTGGATGAGCTTTGTTAGTAGGTGGCATGCGACGAGCTGCATTATGAGGTGAGTCAATTCTACAACTCTCGCCTTGTGATTTTGTAATAATTTAATGATTTTTAATGCATGGATAGGTTAATTTAGGATCTTGGAATTTTTTTTTGCAAAGTGTCCCATTTTTTTCTCAAAGTATCCCATTTGTTCACAATGTGTCCCTTTTTCTCACAAAGTATCTCGTTTCTTCGCAAAGTGTCCCATTACTTCATCAAGTGTCTCATTTCTTTGTAAAATGTCCTAAAAGGGTTCTAAAGTTTCTAGGGCCATTAGGAAAGAACACTAGATCTACTTTAGCACACTTGGATGATGGAATTTATGTAAAATTGAAGAGATTAGATGAAGTTTAGAGAATTTTGTGATGATTTTGATAGGTCCCTACTCAGTTGTGACAATGACTAAGGGGGAGGTAGCTTAATTTTCTAAGAGATTACACTCCAGTGCTATCAATAGAAGAGATAGATAATTTATAAACAATAGGCATCTATTGGGCATATCTGATGCCACTCATGAGATACCATGATGCCATGCTTATGGCCCTATGCAAGTGTTGGGCACTAATACTTGTACATTTCATCTTCCTATTCGGGAGATTACCATCACTCTTGAGGATGTACACTGTAACCTCTTATTTCCTATTCAGGGAGAGTGGGTATATTTATGGGGGGATTAGTCATTCCACGAGAAGAAGGTGGATATGTAGTATTTCCTATGTGGACTTGTTCACAATGAGCATGTTAGACCATGGATCAAGCTTCCCATGCTTCTATATTCATGAGCTCCTACTATTAGATGGATTATGATGCACACAGTGGCTCTTGTTCTCAATCCTGATGGATGAGCGACACACTTAGATGGAGGATTGGTACACTTGATTCAAGGGATGTATGAGCACATGACAGTACATGTTTGTGGTTGTTGCATCCTAGCACACTTATATTATGATCTTGGTAGATTTTTGTTTCAAAATATTAATAGTATGGTGCATTGGATGCTACTGTAGGTGTGGTGCCTCAAGCATATCACATGCACTTGGCCTTTCGTATTCCCTTGTGCTATAGCTATAGGATATGCACAAGCATTCATCTATCCTCTATGATGTCTATGGTAGTAATGATATGTAAACTTTTGGATGGTGTGGTTTGACCAGTTGGAGGGAGAAAAGATCTTATGGATACCTTATCTACTTACTCTATAGTGTCCAGATCCCATAGGACAGCTAAGGAGGATGCAGATGGACAGGTTTTTAGCTGGGAGGCATAACTATGTTGTACGACCTTTCTATTATGGAAGAGTCATGTGATAGTTTCGGTAGGTACAAACACCACTGAGGGTGTTCCCCTTTATTAGGTTATTAGTGTAGATTGTGCAGAGACTGGGTGATATAGTTAGTCTTACTATAGATAATGTTTGTAAGAGTGGTTCTAATGATTCAAATCACGACCGACCACTAGTCTTTAATGCTGATAATGTTGGTAGCACAAATGAGCACAACGAGTGGTGTTCAGTGACCTGAAAAAAACCCATGTTCCCCATGGATGTCCCTATAGGTGATGCAGGACTAGCACTAGATGAGGGAGATGAGCTAAAGGAGAGAACAAAGGAGGTACGATGTAGGCCAGCAGACATATTTACACTCAAAGTTCATGCAATATGGATGTAATATATCTAGATGCAATTTTTGAATGCAAGAAACTAATAATATATATTGATTATCAATACAAAATAGATGAAATGTGTATTGTTTGAAAACACATTATGTAATACAAAAACACCTAGAAATAAATGAAAATTGCAACACAAATGCATGAAACTAAAAGTGTGAACCTAAGATCTTGATGAAGACTAGAAATGACTTTTGAAATGTTGTTGATGCTAATTTTTAGGCCCGGTGGGACTCATTCACCATTCTAGGAAAATCAGTCCTAGTTTTGTGAAATTGTTCTAGAGCTTGTTTCAGACAAATGGGTATCCAATAATGCATAAAACTAAAATCAGGCCTAGTAGTGGGACTCATTCACTACCCATGGATAATGAGTCAACTTTTTAATTTATAAATATTCAAAGGTGGAAATAGGAGCCTTCAATCTACACTTTCTGCTTCTCTAAGTGTTTGATTCTTAAACTATTGGATTTGTGCCTAAAAGTGACTTTTTTTGTGGGTATTTTGACTTATCCAATGAAGAGATGACTTGAACAACTTTTCAATGCAATCTTCAATTATTTCTAATCCTCTAAGATACCTAAATCTACAAACACACAAGAAGAGAAGAAGAATTGTTGAATGTTAGGGCATGGGGGTTTACCTTGGTCAAACCCCTTTTAGGTAATTAAACCAAAATAGAGAAAGAATGTAATGAAGCATGTAATAATGGATTAAATACCTTTCCATGATGGTTTATCTTGAATTTCTATGATAAAAAATGAAGAATCTTCCCTTGAATGTTTGAAAACTGCTATCTTAATGACTTGAAATGATGAAATCCTAACTTGCTTGACTTGAGATGGAAGAATGATGGATAGCTAATGAATAATGATTACAATTTAGGGTTTAGAGACTTAATTTTATAGTAAATTGACCTTATTTTCCTATAAATTAGATCCCTAAGGCCGACATGTAAAAATAACAAACTTAAATTTTAGTTTTTCCTGCTCAAAGGTCAAAAATGGCTCAAATGGGACTCATTCACCACCTTGGGTGAATCAGTCCCACCTCGCAGGGACTCATTCACCACAGATGGTGAATTATTCCCAAATGGGTCCATTTGCTATCTTGGTTGTTAGGGAATGCATAAATTAGGTTTATATAATGATTGTGTGAGTTATTTCATCAAATATCACCTCAGGATGCACAATATGAGGTAATAGGGGCCTATTAGTGATGATGTGAATGTTAATTATGGCTTGGTACATATAATTCAATGTGAAATTATGATTAAATACACTTTACAAAATTAAAATGAGTCCCACTTAGCCTAGGAAGGCACAAGAACCAATGTGAATGTGTAAGACACATTACAAAATTAGTTTAACATTAAGTTTATTTTAGAAGCCTTCTAAATTGATGTGATAATGCTATTAAATTTTTTTTATAATTTTGAATTAGGGAGAAATCGGGTTCATTAAGTCTAGAAAAGCATGAAAGTCCTTTACAACACTTTACACCACCTTTACAAGACATCGATAAAAGCATGTTATTCAATTTGCAAGGGTCCAAGACCTAGCATGGATGCATAAAATGTCTCACAACACTAAATCAAGGCCTTATTAAGTTCAATTTATCATGAATTATTTTCATGTCAAGCAAGTTTATTTTTTTCTTTAGTACATTTAGCCCCCACTTTAGTGAGAGGATGAACTTGCTTCAAACTCACCCTAAAGTAGACATTCAAGAGAGATCCAAGTGTATAGATGTAGATGAAAAAGAATTATAAATATCAAGAAGGAATTAAAGCCCCCCAGGATCTAAGATCCTAAGTCAAGCCATCAAGATACATAATCATGCAATGGAAAGAAAAGAAAATGGGGTGGAAAAGATGTGCTCACTCTGGGGCCACGAAACATCAGGTTGTTCATGGGCTGAGATAACCCAAAGAAGTGGTTTAGTGAGAAATTCATTCCAATGTGTTAGCTTCCCACCATATAATGATAAATTCATGCCAATATGTTGGCTTCCCATTATACACATCACACCAAAGTTATGCTCTTGATAACATTGATAAGGCACCACAATGTAATAGTTTTTGTAAAAAATTTTGAATATGTGAAGAATTTTGCTAAAGGGGATTTTCCTTTGTTCAAGTAAGGTCTTCTTATGGAGAATTGTTCCTAATGTATCCAAGAGAGGAAAAGAAAATGTTTTAGATCATTATCCATGGGATTCCTCATTTGTATCAAGCCGCTTCAGTTGATCATTATTCCCTTGTCAAATAGTTATCCATGGGATACTTTGTCTGTATCATACCACTTCAATTGATTGTACACTCTTGCAAGGCATAAAACCTAATGACACCACCAAGTAGAGGAAACATCACAAGAAAAAGTAAATCATTCCATGAAATTTACAAAAATATGTTGTCTATGTATGTCCCCACTTTAAATCAATTGCTACACACCGTTCTATGAGAAATTGTTTTAAAGTAGAAGACGATTATGAGAGCTTATCGAAAATTCCCATGCCAAGTTATATGTTTTTGATAAGCTATGTCACGAAGAAAGGGATTATATCACATACAATTCAATCTTAAGATATATCATCCACATCCCAAGCTTGATCTTATGCATTCATGAAAGGTTAATGATTATCCAAAAGTGACAATGATAAGTGACATATGGGGATGAGGCTTTCTAAATGTTTTCCCTCACCTAGTGCAAGACAAAGGTGAGCCTAAAGTGGATGATGGTATGCTACCCCTTGCGATGGATGAAAAACATGCAATAGTGAGAATGCTATGATCCTACAACTATTGCATGGAAAGGAGGGAGAACTAATGTTATTTATGTGGATAATGAAACAAAGTTTTTGCTTGATACATGTTTAATGAGATATCTATCAAATTAGGATGTACCAAGGGTATAGTTTTCTTGGGAGAGTCTTTTGTGATATTATTGATGTTTAGTGAATGTTTTTTGGAGGGGTTGATTGCTATGCAAGGAAAATCATGAGGACCATGATTTGGAAGAATAAGATAGGGTGTATTGTGAGCTTGTTTCTTGGTTGATGGTGGGTAAAGAATGATAAGATTTTTAGGTGTGTCCAAAATGACTTCATCACACATAGGGGGATGATTAATGGTTGGATTGTTTTGAGTATCAATAGGGGTGATATGAGAAGAAGGATCTATTTGGTTTTTTTCTTTCTCTAAGGTATCATTCTTATTTTCCATAGTATGGACCCTAGGAGGTGAGATAATACATGTCATAATTGGATTTGGCAAGATAGCTCCATCAATCATAGGAGAGGCATCAAGAGAAGGATAACTAGGAGTTTCATGGTTACTAATGATTGGACTTTTTTGTTCAAATAAATCTTCCATCATGATATCTTCTAACACTAAACTATCATCTTCATGTGTAAAGAAGATAGTAGGAGAAGAAAAGGGTCGATTGCCATGATTATCTACATCTGCATGTCTTATAATTTGTTCTTGAGTAGGAGAGGTAGGATTGTCATAGCTCTCAATCACATCCTCCACACAAATGTGTTTGTCATGATCTTTCACAATTTTATCCTTATTCACTAAAGTACTTTCACAAGTAGGGGAGGTGTTGGGAGAGGAATGGGGACTAGGTAAGGTAGTGGAAATGATTTTAGCTTTGTGTGTCATCATGTCTTTGGAAGGGGGAGGAGAAGGAAGACAAGCAATACTTTCATGATCTTCAATGATTGTGTATTATTTCATCAAGATACCATCATCACCAATGGGAGGGATGTCAGGAGAAGAATAATGATGATTATCATGATTATAGATGCATGTATCCTTTTGTGTCAAATATTTAGTGGATGACCTTAGTGAGAGGAAGTCCTTAAGGGTTTCATATAACATTTCTAAATCATCACTACTAAAGGGCTTGGATGTTATGGTTTTTCTAAATTGAATCATTTTTTCAATTGGGTTATTTCATGTTTTTTGTTTTTTGTTTTCATTTTCTAATGAATCTGATCTAAATGAACTAGGAACTAATGTTGAAAATGAAAATTGAAAAATTCTAGGTTCCATGAATGTAAACAATTCTTATTTCTAATGACTTAAATGTAAGAGAAGCTACGCAAACTTAAAATGGAATGTAAAGACATAGGACAAAATGCAACTTTTTAGATTTCAAAGAAAGTAATTTACTGATGACACTATGCAATAATCTGAAAAGATGAAAGATTGGAAATGCAAATGTGAATTTGAACAATGCATGAAATGAGCTAATGTAAGCTAAATCTAATGAAATGCATGATATAGAAACTCAGCCAACTGATACAGATAACTAAAGGAAGCAAACATAAGCATAAAAATAGGGTTTTAAATTCTGTAAAAGGCAGTTTTAGGGGTCAAAAGGTTTGAATTTTCCTAAGGTGGTGAATGAGTCCCAATATGGACTTTTTTCAAAATTTTCAAAAAAAATTGAGTGATTTTTTATGTTTTCTAAGTACTATGATGTATACCTAAGTTAAAAATGAAGAATTTTAAAAAATTTAAATGAAGTTAGCTGCCAAAAATGCAACCTAAATGCACTTTTTTATGAATGCAAAATTGGAAACCTAGTATGCAAATTAACTAATGTAAATCCTAATGAAAATTCAATGCAAGGATATATCTATGATGAAGGACTTCAAATCAAAAAGAGAAGTATTTGAAAAGAAGGTTCACCAAAATGTAACAATAGATTTTTGGGCATAAGGTTTATAGGCTACTCTTGCACCCTTAGGATGTTACACCTAAAAGGAGAGAGATAAACCTCACAAAAAATCAGTGTGGTTCACTCAAATTAGGAAGTGTATGGTGTTTTTAAGGCTAAATGAGATGATCTAAGTGAAACTAAATTAACTATTTGACTGATTAAGAATAAAAAACCTAAGAAATGTGTGATGTTTGCAAAAAAAAATTAAAAGGGTGAATGGAAATGCAAATTTAACTAAATAGAAAGTTGTTTTTTAGAATATGTGCACTTGTAAATTTGAAAAGGACTGGAAAGCAATCTAGAAATTTGGAAATACTAACTTTTGAGTTGACTGGGACTCATTCGCCACCTTGGGAAAATCAATCCTAGGTCAGGGTTTTTCTACCTAGAAACTATTTTCTGCCAACTAGGTGCCTGGATCTACATCTAACTCAAAAATTCATGTCAAGAGGGACTAATTTTCCATGCATGGTGAATCAATCCACATCAATTTTTTGTTCTTCACCTTGACACCTATACAATACTTTCTGATGAAAACTCAAATTAGGATCTTGGAAAATTCTTACAAAATAGCTTAAAATTGTTTGTCTAGTGGGGGGTTTTCCTTGGTCAAACCCCTAGTTGGGTAATTAAACCTTAAATAGAGAAAAATATACATAAAATCCTAGCCTTAAGTGTGTTAAAGACTAGGAAAATCTGAAGTATGTCAAAACCCTATTCTATTGTGCTAGAATAAGAAATATAAATGTGATTTTAGTGATGCAAGATCTCAACTGTAGAAATCCTACAAGACATCCAAAATGGAGATAAAATGACATGAAAATGGAATGTAAATGAAATTTAAACCTTAATCTAAAGATAGAGAAGAAATGGAAGATGAAATCACTTTAAAAACAAGTCTTTAGGTGTGATTTGATGGCTAGTTGCATCTCCTCAACCTAGATTTCTCCATGATTCACCATAGGCATCCATCATCTACCCTTTGCAATGTTGAATCTTGATCAAAAAGTGAGCTTCAAGACCTACAAAAACCCTAGTTTGTTGCCCTAAAACATCAAATTTACTAATGAAACTTCTTGTAGAAGAATTGACTTTAGAATTTTTCTTTTTTGAAATTACTAAAGGATGTGTAAAATGACTTAAAATTAGTATTTATATGAAAAAACACCTAATTTTCCCATTATTTAGACCTAAGAGGCTGACATTCACCAAAAAATTAAGTTGAATTAATTGAATTCCTACTAAAAATAGAATTTCCCCTCAAAAGTGACTTATTCGCCACCCTTAGCGAATGGTTCCCACCAAAGGGGACTCATTCGCCCAAGGTGGTGAATAAATCCCACTAGTGGTTTTTGAAGGTTGGTTTTCATGATATGGATGAATTGAATCCTATTTGTCAGGATTGACGTGATTTCTTAGGTGAAACAAGCCTCTAGATCAAAAATAATGGGTCTTAGGGGCATATATATGTTGTTTTAAAGGATGAATAATATAGAGGTATTGAAAAGTAGGTCTAATTAGGCATGAAATGTCTCTTTTTTCAAGAGTATCTAATTTTCTACACCATAGTATCAACTTCTTTCTCAGGGGAATTCTCCTTAGACTCAAGCAAACTCAATCTCCTAGAACTTTGGACCGGCTTAACAGACTTTATGAACTAACTCATCCTCTCAGTTATAAGAACTAGAAGACCTCTACCAATTCTGCTCTTGAACTCAAAATAATTTTTTTAGTTTCTGAATGAGAAATATGGTCATCGGTCTTTATAATAATGAGATATGCAAGTGTTCCAACCATTAATTAAGAAATCTTGTACGTTTGATCTGATAATAGTTTACTTTTATCCTTTTAATCTTAACCATTGATCATGTTTTAAAAGATAAATCAATGGGTAGATTACTATGAAACCACTTATAATTAAGTTTTAATTGTGCTATTAATTCTCATTTAAATCAGAAAATCCCTGAGTAGATATACATCCACTTTGTACATAGCATTAATTAAAACTATTCATGCTATAATTAGTCACTTACCCGTGGGAATTAAATCACCTGTATTTATTTGTAGCAAAACAACAAAGAATGATCTTGATCTTACCTCAAAATATTGGTTCGTTCATTACCCTACTTTGTTTTTTCCTTTTCCACATGTATCAATAATTGTTAAGACTGATGACCAAAATCTCAAGCATGTGCCTTAGAGAACAAATTTGAAAATAGCACCATTTAGAAATAGTACCTTCTTTTCCAAGTTTAGAAGTATTCTAACTTTATTAGAGCCCACATCACCTACCATCGACTATCGATTTCATCTCTTCCAAAACAAACCTCCATCCTCAAAGCTTAGCAGATCTCACAAAAATGAAAGGTGTCACTCTACCCACTAACCCGTGTGATTATCTTTCCTTACTACTGTAGATAAATGAGTGTGTGGGGAATGAATTAGATGAGAACATGTGTCATGAAATCACCATTGATCCTCCTTCAAACTATATCCACAAGCCTTGTGGAGACTCTAGTCCCACCATCTAGAAATACCGCGTTTCCATTGCCTGCTAGCCCATGTCTTTAAAATAACATAAAATAAATCAAGTCAGGCATGTGGGGAGTGGTAGAGATGTGGCCATGTCTTCAATCCTAAAGTTGTTGATCTTCTTTGAAAAGTGCTAGTCATCTTCACCAAGGAAATTGATCCCGCCAACATACCAAACACATGGTTAAAGCTTGCCAACCCATGTGAATAAAATAAGAAGAAACAATCCAGTGTGGGAATATGGGGAACAAATGGGATTAATTCCCCACAATCTAATAGCTGGCATGAAGTTCCATTTCTACACATCCCACAAAAGTTAATCATAAAATGGGTCCATCTCTAAGAAAATGGGATATTGACCCATAAGAACAAAGGCTAAGGTTTTTAAAAATATTAAAATCAGGCCTTGACCATAGGAAAATTTGACACTTAAAAGGACCAAGCAGACCAATGAACCTAAATAGGGGGCTACTGAATACATGACTTTAATGGCATAAGTGGTAACTCAAACAACTGGAAATTGGGAATATCAAGTCAATGTAAAAATAGGACAACCAAAAGTTTTTTGATTCATAGGACAATTGTGGGAGGTTTTATGAATATAAAACCCTAAAATAGTGATGAAGATATGATCTAGAATGAGAAACGAGTGCCCAAGCCAAAATTTGCACAATTTTAGGGTGGAAACAAGAAATTTACTAAGGGGTTCCATAAAGTCCCACTACCATGCTTGACAAAGGTTTTCTGTTGTTTTGGATACCCATTTTTCTAAAATGAACTCCATAATAGTTTCTTAGATCTAGGACTAATTCACCCAAAATGGAAAATGAGTCCTTGTAAGCCAAATTTCTAGCATCAACAACATTTCAAAAGTCATTTGTAGTCTATATAAAGATATCAGGTGCACATATTCACTTTCATCCTTTTCTGTTATAGTTTACTATTCATTTCTAGGTCTTTTCATATGTCATAATGTGTTTTCCAACAACTTGCATTTTCTTAGTTTTCACTTAATAATCAATTTCTTTCTTTAGTTTTATACATTTATATCATCTCATCTAGGCACATTTTATATATATTTCCATCATAATTACATTAGTTTTAGTGAACCACCTAGGTTTTGGGGTTTATCTCTCTCCTTTAGGTGAAAAACCCTAATTGAGCAAGAGAGTCATAGCACCCTACACAAAAAAATCTATGGTTCATTTTGGTGAACCTGCTTTTTGAACATCTTCTTTTATGATTTGGAGCCCATCATCATCCTAGAATTATCTTGCATTGCATTTTGCATTAGATAAGTTACATTCTAGGGTTTCAAATTTTGCATTAGTGAAAGTGCATATAGGTTGGTTTTTTCCATCTCAAATCATTTAAATTTTCTAAAATTCTACAATTGCATCTTAGGTCTACATCATAGAGAATGGAAAACATCTAAATCACTTAGAAATTTCTAAAAGTTCTAAAAAAAAATCCCTATTGGGACTCATTCACCACCTTGGATGAATTAGTCCCTTTTCACACCTGAAACTATCTTTTATAGAGCTGAAACCCCTCTTTCTGCACTTTTGTTTCCTACCATTACCTACTTGTATCAATTAGTTGAGTTTCTATAACATGCATTTCATTAGATCTAGCTTAAATTAGCTCATTTCATCCATTTTTTTAATTTCACATTTGCATTTCCAAGATTTCATCTTTTAGATTGTTGAATACTGTAATCAGCAAATTACTTTGTTTTACATTTGAAAATTGCATTGCACTTTATTTACTTTTTCATAGCATGTTTTCTTTCAAAATATGTGGCTTTGATTTGGTCAATAATGGATTATACAAATACAACATTCCTTCTTATGAGTTCAATTTGTTTTGCAACAATGAGATCATTAAAAACATATTAGTCATAGTTTTGATCAAACCATTGATACAATCCTTAACATTATATTGCTCGTTGGTGAGGATGGTAGTGTAGACAATCAAGCAATCATACTTGTTCTTCTACTATTATCTCTCCTATTTGTGATGAATTTATCTTGGTGAAATAAGATGCAAGCATTGAGGGACTTGATTGTCCTTGTCCTCATCCCCATTTAGAAGATATTAGACAATGTTAGTTAACAGATTTTTCCTTCGAAAATGAATGTAGAAAATGACTCAAAATTCCTAGAACGAAGAACAAATAGCTCTAACAGTTGAGTCACTTGCAATGGTAAGTGCAAGTTCTCTTTGCTTATTTTACAAGGCATAGCTACCTTCAATAGATATGTAATGAATGTAAACTGAGGTATGCCTTTGACTAGAAGACAGAAAGGTAACACTAACATTTACCCATAACCATGAAAGTAAATGTGATGGATTGATTTAAAATGAAATGAATTTAGACAAATGATACAAAGCGCATTTTCCCACACACACAATGAGAAACAAAAAAAGAATGGGTAGTGAATTTCCTTTGAACAAATGAATTATTTTGAATTCAAAGCTTCAAAAATAACACATACATAGTTCAATATAACAAAACAAACACTAAAAAATAACTACAATGACACAAAGTTCATTTGAAATTTAAGATAACATGAAAAAATGCACACATTTAAAATATCCCCTTTATTCTCCAATATCAAAATAAGAATTCACAGACTTAAACTTCTGCTACAGCAAACTATGTTGACAGAGAAAACAAACCTGCCCCTTCCCTTATTCCTAGAATAGCCAAAAAAGATTCGTTCAAATTTACCTATTTCATATTTATAAACTCATTCGGGCGAACCTTTCAATTCTCGTAACTATTTCTTGGAAGGTGTTTACAAATATTTTCATTTTTTTATGGATAACCTCCCATATTCCATTTTGAGAACATTTTAGTTTCTATAATAGCCTTTATTCTTCTTGGGGTTCTTGATTTTTTATATTTTTTTTTTGGTTTTATTCATAAGTTGCCATCGATGCACTTTTCACATATTGCCACACATTATATTTCTAAGGCCTCCACTATACACAAGCACATTTTGTTAAAGAAACTATAACATAAGCAAGTTTTAGCCTCCTCACACCCTATTCATTTGTTTGTGTTAAGCGAAGCCAGCTGGTGGTGTTGTGTTATATTCAACAAGTACAATTTCTCTTTCACTTTGATTATGAAATTGACTTGTCTCTATCTTAGGAGACAAAAATCCAACTTGTAAAATCTAAATCTGGAGCACTACCAAAGGATCATCACCAAGACTTTAATCACCATCATCAGCTATAGTACTTCTTCATTTACAAAGGAAATACAAATGCTTTAGAACCAAATACAACTACCAATAATTTTGCTAGAAAGAACCATCGACGGGTTTCAAGTAGAATGTTAGGTCCTCTTGTTGGCTATAGTGAAAATGCTAAGCATGCCATCCTATCTACACTTAAACTGCAGTTCCTTCAAATCTAAGAGCTTTAGTCTGTGATTGACAAATTATGGCTAGGCATTGTTAATGATTCACACGAGATCCTTCCCTAGATAAAAGATTCCAATTATTTTCTTGCCTTCGAATAAGCCAAATATGTAAAAGGAATTTTATTCTCTTTATTTCTATTAATTGATTTTAGATTCCTTCATCAACTGAATCAAGATTTCCAAAGCCATGGATATGCTAGTAGCTTCATTTTTTAACCCATGCCATTATATTTCCTTTACTTAATGCATACTTATCAAACGAGCTAACTGTTGTGAAAAATGTATAGATATGTCTGTAGAAGGGTTGGTTGATCCAATTTAGAGTTCTAAAATGAAAAACATCTAAGTCATTTTGCATATAATACATCTTCCACTTTACAATAGCCATTCTTACATCGTAGGCTCGAGTTTCTAGCACCTTAGTAAATCTTTCCATCATCTCTTCATGAGCAAAAACTGAAACTAATTCTACATTGTCACCTTTAGACTTCGTTTCCATATCAATACTCCTACTTTGTTTTCTCAGAGCTTCTTTTTGGGTCCCATCTTCAAAATTATCTTTGCTTGATTCCTTTAAATCAACTCGTTGCAATATCTGTGATGATGGAAAATAGTCATGTATTTCAATTGCGACATGATCCCAAAGCCTCCCCAACGTGTCTCGACTAAGCTCAATAATATTTTGATATAATGTATTGTCACCATTGAATGCTATCCTCCTTGTGATAAATAAGGAATCATGAAGGTGGATATTGGTTTATAGAATGCCCAACATCAATCATGTATTTGCATTGATAGTAATTTCCTTTAAATTCAATTCTACCCAGTTGTGCTTTAGAATATGTAGACTTTCAAAGATATCATCATGTATGAAAGTAACCATATTCTAGTAACCATCTTAGGCTACATTGGATGTCCTGTGTTCACCAACTCCATTAGATACAAACGCTACTTTTTAATAGCTTCCTGCTCATTTAGCTTCATAATAATCTCACATGGCTACCAATATAATGTGAATTTCTTTAGTTTCTTAAAGAAAGTGATATCAAAGGTGCATGGTCACATTTCTCACAGGCTCTTTGTTGTTAGATTCAAAGGAGAACCAACTTCATCGTGTGTACTTTTCTATCACGGTAACAATCAGGAAAGACTGAGATTCAATATATGAGCTTTTTAGATACCGCGACATTCTTCATTGTTGTGTAAGGAAATCATGATTACAGGAACTTCCATATTTACATGGGGTATATGTATGGAGTTAGCCTCTAAAAAATCACTACATTGCCTCTACAAAGCCTGTTCTTAACTGGAGATGACTAGAGGCCAAACACTTGCCATATGGAAAGAGCTTTAAATAAATTGAATACCTTTTCCAATGGTTATTCTAAATTTAATACCATATCCCTGACTTGAATGCTTAATAGATGAAGCCTGAGTTCTTCAATTTGGAGCTCATTCACTTCAAATTAGCGAATGCCCTCTTGGAATTTATTTAACATATCCATTTTGGTGCACTCCTTGCAATCATCAAACTCCATGAGATGGAAACGACATTTATGAATACCATTCAGACAAAAACTCATTTTCAGTTATGTTCGGATGGATGTTCATGCTATGAAAGGTCGTCGGTTGTAGAGGATCTTGCAAAACTATGGATTTTAGTATTACACTTCACCAACTACATTTTTCTTGATAAATTTCCGTACATTGTTGCCAACAAGAGGAACCCTGATATTTCCAACAAGAGTCGAGATATCGAGCAGTTCTGTAACTTCATAACCTTGGATCGGGAGTTTTAAAATTCACACAACCTCTGAAATGAATGGAGTCAGGTGATCGGGAATTGTGTAACCTTATAACCAATGTTGGTGATCTTTGAAGTTTTGTAACTTGGAAAATTCTCGACACTTAAAGATTGGTGGGGTCCCCACTTTAAAACTTTACCAATTGTCCACACATTAAACTTGGTGCCATTTTTATTTTTCTTACAAAATAACTTCAATAAAGCCTATGGAATATTAAAATTTTATAATTTTATTAATGAAGGGGCTACTTTAATAAAACTTTCCCAATCTTTAATAACAATTCTTTTCAATCAAAAGACTTAAAGAAACATTTCATGCCTCAAGCACTTGAAGCCAACTTAAATGATAAGACATAATCTCTAGACAACACTTTTAATTATTTCCCCTGAAAACATGCTTATGTCAGAAAGATAGAAACCTCCATATCTTTTACAAAAGGGCTTCATATTGCACAAAATTTGGATTGCATGATGGTTTGAATGCTTTGAGAAAAACCCAAAAAACATTTAATCTCCATCAACCAAAAGTCAAATTTTGATTCAAATTGTGGATCATGAGCCAAAAAAATGTGAAGCTACAAATCTTGCCAAATTGGATGAAATGGGAATAGGATCATGCCTATAAGAGAAATTTGCATCAACTCACATAGGTTTCAAAAATTAATTATTTTCATGATTTGGCAGGCTTGGGTTGTATAGGTGAATACTAGGAAAATTTTTAAATTTTCAAGTTTCAAATTTTGGGGTAATAGACAACAAGAATATGATATCATAGAAAAATTTCTAACCATCACCTTACCTAGTCTTCATAACCATGACAAGAAAAATTTTCCTTCTCCTAATATCCCACCTTGACTCAAAGAGGATAGGTTGATGTTAGAAGATATACCCATTAAGAGTCATGAGAATCTTGACCCTCCCTTCGCTAATGCTCCTACCATTTGGGACAATCTATTTGACAACCATAGTGGCCCTTCTCTTGATGGTTGCACCACTTGTGATGAAGCTACTTTACAAACTTCAAATTTGGATGAACATATTACAAGCTCTCCTACTAGTGTAGATAACATGGCACAAGAGAATTAGATCTTAAAGATAATGGACACTCAACTAACACCTCCTAATCATCCCACTCTTGATAATCCCATCATTGCTCATTCTCATACTTGTGATGCAATAATTTTAGAAGAACCAATCCATGAATGTCAAGAACATTTTCTTTTTAGTTATTTTAAAAACTCTCTTTCTAGAGAGAATATCATGGTGCTAGAAAAGGAAATAATAATAATGTGTCTTCCTTCAATAAACATGTGATTCTCGATTTCCCTTTATTACAGATACATCAAAACAAGACCGCTAAGGTTATGAATGTGTAAGTTTCCATTAGATCACCCTCAATCAATGAACCTCATACATACCCCATGCGACATCCTAACAACCCTCTAATTCTCTACACAGCTTCACACAAACAACAAACTCAAAAAACCTAAAATTTTCCTTTACCCTCCTAAGATAATATTTTATAGCAACTGAGTCATAATACCATTGCTCATATGCATAACACTCAAAACAATCCACAACCACCTCAACCAACCCCGACACCCTTATCGTTGCCTAATCTTATCCTACCTAACCCTTTCTTGCCAAGAGGAAAGGAGTATGATCTTGTCAAGCAACTTGAGAATACTCCTACTAAGATATCATTGTGGGACCTTATTCAAGCCTCCCGTCACAATCGCAACATGATCCAAACAACCTTACAACAAGTTCCTATCTCTTCTAATGAGCAAGCAAATGACATAGAAGCCATCATTCATAGAATAAACAATGCCATAGTTTTCCACAAAAGTGAACTCCCCTCTTTGGAGGTGCAAAAAAAAATGACCCTTTCATGATCATAGTGCAATACAAATGAAAAGAGATAAAGAGAACTCTTGTAGATACTATTTCTACCCTTAATGTGTGTAGTTTGAGCCTTCTAGATAGGGTTGGCATTGATCAATCAAACATTCAATTTGATTATTTATCTATTAAGGGATTTAGCAATGTTGAAAAGAAATCAATCAGGGTAATAATTATACCTGTTACAGTTGGAGTAGTCACATTGAATACACCAATCCATGTTATTCCTTATAAACTATCATGTAATCTTATCTTAGGAAAACCATGGATTCATGCAATGAATGTGGCTCCCTCTACTCTTCATCATAAAATGAAATACATCTACAACAATGCATTCCACACACTTGACATTGATCATGAGCCTTATAGTGTCTTAAAACTTTAGAAAAACAAAGAAAATCCCTTGAACACATCAACATCAACCACACAAGTGGAACCCATTCAAGAAAAAGAAAAACAACAACATATTGAAGAAGTAATGAAGCTATTAGAAGATGATTGGGGTTCCTTAGTTTTCAAACATACATTCATGGAATAATATGCAATCATACACAAAAATTCAAATAGGGGAAATGAAAAATAAAATGACCCTTCGAAAGCATCCACCACAACCAAGTATGTGTAGGATCATCATGGAAAAAACATGCCCTTAAGTAGCAAAAAATTCAGAAAAATTAGTGTTAGGCAACTTGACGTAAAAATTTGAATAACTTATCTAAATTATTTCAAAAATATGTAAGAATAGAATCTGTATAATTGAATGTAGTTTCTAAACTACTAGGTTTATTTATAAATAAATAAAATCTATTTGGTGAAATTTTGAAATTTCAATGTAGTAGTACTTAAATTTTAGGGAAAAATAAAAAGTAGGTGTCTGTCTGACCACCCTAACCATAATAAAATGATAATATTTTTTTATAATATTTTATATATAAGTAGAGGACTCATGTCTAGATGTGATGCATATTTTTTGTAATTTTTTCAAAGTAAATAATTAGTTATGAATTTTTATTACAACTTTTAAAAATATAAAAATTGTATGTTTGACCACCTTAACTTGGTCAAAACTTCATGAAATTTATTTTTCTCTTTTTAATCCTATAGTATGTGAAGCATAGAATGACATGTTTTGGATTTAAAAATGTGATTTCGTTTGAAAGTTATAGATGTTTTAATCAACCTATTGATCGGACTTTAGTCATAATTCTAATAGAAAATTAATAATAATAATTTATTAAATTCAAATTAAATCATAATTTATATTGGTGGAAATCTAAGAATCTCCTCTAAAAGCCCTTTTTATTTCATTAATTTTGGGTAAAAAAAAAGTCATCAACCACATACCTTACAAATACCCATAATATTGCCACTTTTTGGCTCATCATGATCCTGCAGATAGCCAACCACTTTAGAAAAAAAAAAAAGATACACGACCACCTTTGATGATGTTGGTCACCAACCACCACCTGATCCAAAAGCAATGAAAAATCTTTATGGAAAAGGTTATGAACATATGAAACAACTTGGCTACAATGAAAAAGGATGTGGTGCTAATGAACAAAGTATTTGTCAACCTATAGATCCTCTCATACAAAAAACAACTCATGGTCTTGGTTATTTCCCTTTAATAGAAATCACCAAGCCTTCACTCAATATAAAACACCAACACAAACAATTCATCAAAGCCAACCTTAACCATAGTGCATCTTGAACTGATCGACACTAGTGGTCTTGACCATTCTCTTTTACAAGCAATCAAACAAACAAATACACCTTCACTTAATTTCAATGTCATCTTGAAAAACACTAATGATTTTCATTTGTTATATTTTCCACCCTCCTGTAAAGGAGAAAACAAAATCTTGTACTCTGTAGAGTCTTGTGTAGGTATGACAACTAATATTAAGCAAGATGTATCTTTCAAGAAAACCATAGGAACATCTTCTACCATTGATCAAGAGGGTATCTTGTTGATACTTCTTCAAGATCACTTGATCTCTCTCCCTCCTAAAACTTGAAATAAATGCTACTACAAGAATTCATTTTGCATATATAATAGAGTTCACAGCCATTCCCCTAATGAATGCAAGGCTTTGAGTACTAAAATTCAACATCTTAAGGAGTTTTGTGTTCTCCCGGGCACCAAATTCCTCTAATTGATATTTATTTTCACTCTAACATGCATTCCATTAATAATTTTGGCTCACTCTTGTCCTGCACTAACTGGGGGAAAGGGGGTTCAATAGCCTTGTCCTTGTATGTCACTTGGTGTTGCCTCTTTTAGCTAGTCATTAAACTTCCATGCACATATAAGAGAAATATTTGGATGTGGATGACATGCCTTAAGTTGACTCGAATGTGACATATTACCTTTCTCATGACATAGCTTCTTGAAAACATATGACTTGGCATAGGGATTTCCGAGTAATCTCTCATGTTCTCCTTCTTCTACTTTAAATAAGTTTCTCACAATACTATTTTTCACAACCACTTTAAAGTGGGGGCATACATCACCACTCACATTTCATCGTGTGATTTCTTTCTTCTTGCAATGTGTTATTTTCTTGGTAGGGTCATTGGGCTTGATTCCCTCAAAGAGTGTGATATTTATTTGACTTGTCCTCTCTTGGAGACATTACGCACGATGCTCCCTAAGAAGAAGACCTTATTTTAATAAATAAAAATCCCCTTTAACAAAATCTTTGCATGACATTCAAAAACATTTACAAAAATCATTTTCATTGTGGTACCTTATCAAAAGTTATCAAGAGCATAACTTTGGTATGGTTTGTATAATGGGAAGTTGACACACTGGCATGAATTTCTCATTATATGGTAGGAAGATGACATGTTGGCATGATTTTCTCACTAAATCACTTCTTTGGGACATCTCACCTCATAGATGACCTGATGTTCTGTGCCCCATTGTGAGTGCATCTTTTCAACCACATTTTTCTTTCCTTTAGTTCTTTCCATTGCATGATTGTGTATCTTGATGATTTGACTCATGATCTTGGATCTTGGGGGATTAACTTCATCTTTGATCTTTTTCATCCTTTTTCATCTGCATCTGTACACTCAGATCACTCTTGAATGTCTACTTTAGTGTGAGTTTGAAGAAATTTCATCCTCTCACTATAGTGGGGACTAAATGTACCCTAGAAAAAAGTATTTCTTGCTTGATTTGTGAATAATTGATTATAAATTGGACTTAATGAGGCCTTGGTTTAGTGTTTTGAGGTGTTTTACACATCCACACTAGGTCTTGGACCCTTGCAAATTGAATAAAATGCATTTATCAATGTCTTGCAGAGGTGTTGTAAAGTGTTGTAAAAGACTTTCATGCTTCTCTAGAATTAATGAACCCGTTTTCCCATAATTTAACATTATAAAATGCATCTAATTGTATTTTCACATTAATCTAGAATTCTTGTGAAATAAATTTAATGATATTCTAGTGTTATAATGTGTCTTACACATTCACATTGGATGTTGTGCCTTTCTAGGCTAAGTGGACCTCATTTTAGTGTTGTAAAGTGTATTTAATCACACTTTCACATTGAATTTTGTGTCACAGGGCCTAATTGACCTTTACATCATCATTAATAGGACCTTATGACCCTATATTATTCATCCTAAGGCATAATTTGATCAAATACCTAACGAAATCAACATAAGAACTGAAATTCCTCATTCCCCAACATTTGAGTTGTCAAAAGGAGACCTCTAGGACTAATTTTCTATTCTAGGAAAATGAGTCCCTACCAAGTGGGACCGATTCACCCAAGGTGGAAAATTAGTCCCATTTGGGTCCTTTTTGAGTTAAATTGATAGGGAAATTTTAGAATTTAAGTTTATTTTTCTTTCATGTCGGCCTTAGGGATCCAATTGATGGGAAAATAAGGTGAATTACCTATAAATATAAGTCTCTAAACCCTATTTTATATCTCTTAACACATTCATCTTATTCATCATTTATCTTCTATTTCAAGTAAAGAAAGTTAGGGTTTTATCATCCCAAGTCACCAAGATAACATTTTTCACATATTCAAGGGAAAATTCTTCATGTTGTTTTAGTAATCCAAGATCAATCATCATGGAAAGGTATTAATCCCTTCATTTCATGTTCATTCTTCATATTATTTCTTCATTTGGCTTAATTACCTAAAAGGGGTTTGACCAAGGCAAACCCCCATGCCCTAACATCCAACATTTCTCCTTCTCTTCTTGTGTGTTTGCAGATTTAGGCATATTAGGGGGATTAGAAATCATTGAGTATTGTATTGAAAAGTTTTTGAAGACATCTCCTTGTTTACTAAGTCAAAATATCCATTAAAAGTCACCTATAGTACCAAAAATCAGACTTTTAGAAGTGGACACCTGTCGGGAACCGAAGTGCAAACCAAGGGCTCCTATTTCCACTTTTGAAATTTTAGAAATTCAAAAGTGAGGTCATTCACCATTAGTGGTGAATGAGTCCCACTTACAGGCCTAAAATAAGTTTTTTGTAGTTTTGAATACCCATTTGTCTTAAATAGGCTCTGGAACAGTTTCTTAGATCTGGGACTAGATTGTCCAGAATGGTGAATGAGTCCTTGTAACCCAAATTTATAGCATCAACAACATTTCAAAAGTTATTTCTAGTCTACAACAAGATCTCAAGTGCACACATTTAGTTTCATCCTTGTCTGTTATAGTTTACTATTCATTTCTAGGTCTTTTCGCATATCACAATGTGTTTTCCAATAACTTGCATTTTCTTAGTTTTCACTTAATAATCAATATCTTTCTTTAGTTTTCAACACTTATATCATCTCATCTAGGCACCTTTTATTTATATTTCCATCATACTTGCATTAGTTTAAGTGAACCACCTAGATTTGGGGGTCTATCTCTCTCCTTTAGGTGAAAAACCCTAATTGAGCAAGAGAGTCATAACACCCTATGCAAAAAAATATATGGTTCATCCAAAATTCCACATGGGAATATAATAAACAACCCTAATATATAGCCATTTCCCTCTAGGGGAAGGAAAAATATTTTGTGCTGCCTTCAAAATTTGGCTAGGTGGAGTGCCTATTAGTTCTCTTATCTTTTGAACACGCTCGCTAGTTCTCCTCTCTTCACTCTAGACCTTTAACTGATACAATAAAAATTAAAGATGCTAATACATATAAATTGAATTTTGGAATGACATATAACAAAATATAATCATTTAACACATACATATAGTCATCATGCACATTTATAACATTACCACGTCCACGATCTAGAGTGACAACCACCTGTAGTAACCATCAAGATAGAAAATAAAATGCATAAAAGTATCATGAAAATTTTCTATAATAGACCATAAAAGAGAAAATATAATTTCAAATTGACTAATCTATTGTATACCTCTCTCAATGGACCAGAATTGGCTATTGCTGCAACAACTCCATGGTGTATTATACCACCAACATCACTAGGGTTGTTTGATGTCAACAACTACAAATGAAACAACATATCTAACAACAATATAAAGAACTTCAGGTAGTTCCTTTATAACTTTCATAAATGAAAGAGTAAATGGTTGGCCTTAGTTGAGACTATAGTATAGTGCTTATAGATCACAAAATGGTGAAAGTACTAAGTCGATTAGGATAGTCCAAACTCTTGCAAATCCCAAAGTTTAGTGTTCATTGAGATTCATATTGTATATGCTGATGAACTACTGCTAATGAGGGCATGTTGTCAACATAGTGATAATGCCAAAAATGGAGCTCACATGAATGAATTGATGATAATTATGTTACTAGCAACTTTCGGAGGAATAATGGAACATAGGATGAATTAGAACATGTCTAAGGTTTTACTATAGCACATGAAGTTGGTTGTTGAGGTGTGCATCAGTAATGGAGAAGAAAACTTTGGTCAATAATTAGTCGAAGGAAATACTTCTTCTAATGGTGTATAGGATAAAATTTGGATGGACATGCTATAACATAGAAGGGATAAAGAGACAAGACCAATAGGGGATTATGGAACATATGGTGAAATAATAAAGGGTACAATAGGATGGGAGTTGAATGCAATAATGGAACATGGGATGGAATAGAATAGATTAATGGGATGGGCTATGATGGGATAACAAAATATAGCATGAAATATTAGAGGTTAATGGGATGGGATTAGGAGGGAATAAAGGAACATAGGGTGAATTAGGGAAAGACAATGGGATACGACCAAGAGGGGATAATGGAACATAATGTGAAATAAGATAGTGTAATGGGATGGCAATAGAAGGGGTTAACGAAACATAGGATGAACTAGTATAGATTGATGGCATGGGCTAGGATGGGATAAGAAAATATAGGATAGAAAATTAGAGGTTAATGGGATACAATTAGTAGGGAATAATGCAACATAGGGTGAATTAGGAGGGGTCGAGGGTTTTGCTATAGTACATGAAGTGCAAACTTGACCTATGTGTAGTAATAATAGAGAAGAGTTATCTAGGATGAAATATGGATAAAGATGGTATAACATAGAATGGATAAAGGAACATAGGGTGAAACATAGGAGATCATGGAACATCTAGGGTGAAATAATAATGGGTACAATAAGATGGGAGTAGAAGTGCATAATGACACATAGGATGGACTAGAAGATATTAGTGGGATGGGCTAGGAGGGTATCATGGAAAATAGAGTGAAATATTAAATGTTAATGGGATGGGATTAGGAATTAATAAAGGAATAAAAAGTGAATTAGGAGAAGATAATGTGACACAATAAAGAGGGAATGATGGAACATAGAATGGACTTGTAGAGATCAATTGGATGAGCTAGGGTGGGATAATAAAATATTTTCATGGTGAACTATACTAGAGGTTAATGGGAAATAATTAGGAGGGAATATTAGACCATAAGTGAATTAGGTGGTATCTAAGGTTTGAATATAAGACATGAAGTGGGAACTTGAGGTGTGTAGTAATAATGTATTAGATATTTGGTCAATAATGAGCAGAAGGAAAGGTTTCTTGTAATGATATGTGTATAAGATGAAATCTGGAGGAAGGTGGTATAATATATAAGGTGTTAAAGACTAGAATATGTGATATAAAATGGTTAAAATATGCATGATGAAAGGAATGGAAGAATGAGATGGATGTTGAGTGGTAAATATAATTAGGATCTCACAAAACCAACCAATGTTTGTGTTTCTCATCAATTTTTTAGATTTGTATAAGAAAAATTATGAAAACTAGCTAACATTGTTTCTACATTAATGAATAAAGGCTACCTGAGTGAGAGTTGTTTGAGGACATGAATTGTGAGGTGTGGAGGTCGAAGTTCAACCAAGAAACTATTTGAAATCCAAAGCCTATGTTATGAGAAATATTCATATAAAATTCAATTATTCAAATGAATTAATAATATCTTTAATACTAGTTGCATACTTGTTGACTCAATGTCGACAATGAATAAGGGTCTACAGGAATGAATCATGTCTCATGGACACTCTAACCCTAAAATTTCATCATATTGATATTCAACTAATTTAGTTATTCTTAAATTTTAAAATATAATTTAATAAACAAATTAAATGAACTTGTTGAATTTTACCTGAGTGTCAACGTCGAATGTATTATTCAACAAATCTTTTGTGAAATCCATCACCTTTGTAACTGATGTAGGTTATGTAGCTACATCCCAAGCACTCTGATAATCATACGTGCAAACAACACCACAAGTACCACAATGGTGAGGTGGAGCTTGGGGCCTACATGTCTCTTCCACATCAAGCTCTACTAGAGGCCTCACACACTATATAATGGTCTACATGAGTGAGTTAATTGACTCCAACATGTCCACCTCTACACTATCCTTAACAATGGAAGGAATAGAAACATGCTTCACAATGGGTTTGGCCAAGGATCTTAGTCCCAATTGTGGATTACGTCATGCAGCAGGTCTGTCATGTGTGGAGCCCCGACCTCTACCTTGAAAGTCTAAGATGTCAAAATAATTTGGTGTCTTATTGAGGACAAACTCACAATAGAGTTTCCTTAAAAATAATTGTGGTACCTCATGGTTATTTCATGGAGGTTGGTCAAATACCATCCACCACTACTCCCAAAATTTATTTTTAATTAACTCATGGTGGCACCAATGGATGGGGAACCTTTTGCATGCATGAGACAAAGGTGCGTTGGTTCTTGGGTCTATAAATAGGAAACACAAGTTGGCTTTGCTAATTTTTTGTTTTTTCACATTTTCATATGACAAACCACTAACATAAAATTGTCTCATCTCATGCCTCTTATTTCACCAAAAATTTATTTTCTCACTCATTTCTCTTACATGAGATACAATTGACTTCAATGATTCAAAAATCCCTCTCCTATAAGGATGGGTTTTGACATGCTTGGTTAATCTTCCAATTAATTGTTTAATGTCTCTTTATTGTTTTCAATTTGATTTAGGATATTTTCTTGTGTTCCTTGAGGATGCCTATGAATTGATGGTGGGGTTTCAAGTTGTTCTTGTATAGGAGGCTATTCGTGAGGGGGTGATTGTGAATTCTCAATGTTTTGAGGTAGAGATTCATTACCTAAGAATTAGAAAAAAGTTTTATTATAAAAACTTATTTCAATCTACATTGTAAATAAAATTCAAAATAAATAGAATAAAAATAAATAGCTATTTGCAATCTTTGACCTCTTTAATGTGTTGGTGGCATCCTCATGAATAATTTCAAGGTAAGAGTGAAAAAAATGGAAGAGATTTGGTGAGAGTATTTTGTAGAGAAGAAAAATCAATGGCAAGTCATGGGTTCAACAGAAAATGGAGGTTGGAATACAATTTTTGGCATTTAAATCACTTTTTTGCATTAGGTGTGTGCCATATGCTCAATTTGGACATTTTTCTCCAATTTTTTCCAATTTGGCATCAAAATTGTGTCATAGATTGGTGCACTTAGCTAGAGGGTTTTTTTTGTCAAATGTTATAGTTGTAAGTTCCTTGAGAGACAAAAAATCCAAGTGTGGAGGAATAGTCAATGCACATGAATGGTTTGAAAAAATTCTTATAAGAGATGTATCATTTTGAACTCTAATGATTTTAGGATATGCACGAAATGAATTTTTTGAAAAAGGTTTTGTAAACCTTCAAGAAAATATAGTCACCACGCATAAAGAAAATTACACAATATTTTCAGCATCCTCCATGCTTGTACCAAAATAGGATCTTTCAAATAGGGTATAGACTTCAATTAAAGGATAAAGGATATTTTGTGAAACAAAGTTACAACTTTCCTACAAGACATTTATGCAAAATGTGGAAGCATAGACCAGGAACATGAATTGTTTAGTAGAATTCATCAAAGAGATGTAGCTTCAAGGACTATAATGATTGTAGGAACTATATTAAATGTACTTGTTGAAAAGTCCTCAGAAATTTTCAAGATAAAGCAATTAGCAGGTATAAAGAAAGATTCAAAAAACCTTTGCTAACATCCATGTTCAACACTTAATTGAATAAAAAGAATACAATTTAAAGAATGCGGGTTGTTTAAAACTAGAATTACAATTGGACCTTGAAATCTAATGGATAATAAAATTTGGTTGATCATTGTGACTGCATGCGATAAGGTGGTTAGTTGGACCCGCTATATATTTTTTGGTCTCTCACATATCAAGCCATTGAATTCTCACTAGAGGTTGTTTATACCTAGACCACCCTACTATGTATGAAGGGGGTGCTCACTACTATTGAATTGAATACCAAACACAATAATGCTTACCTTTTTTATGTGCCATTTGTGTGGAGAGTAATGTCACTATGCATGAAATGACTCCTACTAGATAATCACTAACTATCAAAGCCATCTGATAGTTTACAAAGCATACTTCAAAATTAATTCACTCTCTAGTCTTGGTAGTTGTGAATGCACTTTCCATCCATTTGCAACTCTAATAAAATGCTTCCAAAATAATTCTAGCAAAATTCTCATTAAAAAAATTGTAACTTGCTCATGACCTAGTTGAAAATAAATTTGTCCAAAGAAATTGCAATGATTTTGATTGGTTGAATGCAAATAGATTAATCACCATTTAACATTTCCAGCCTCCACTATAGTTCCTCGACAAGAACTAATAATAAATACATACTTTGATCATCCCTTTTAGGTTAAAAATTTAAGTTATAAATACTTTAATTTAAAATTTAAATTATAATTAAAATAAATTAGTATATCTATATATATTTATTTCTGAAGGTGTTGATATTAAATTTGTTATTTAGGATGGATAAACATTTCAAAATTACATTTATCAATATATTTTAGATAAATGTTGTTAAAATTAAAAAGATAGAAATTTAAGAATATATCTTTGAGAATATTTGTGAGAGATGTATTTAAGAATGAAAAAGATAGAATTACATGTGTCAACATAATTTAATTAATTATAAAAGGGTAAGTGCACCAAGATGGTCACACTTTTGTGGCCAAACAAGAAAAAAAAATCCATAACATGAACGAGTTATAACGCGTTTGCTTTATGGCTTTTTAAAAGCAAAACAAAAGAGAATCCAAATATCATTTCTCATTTGGTTTTTTCTATTTTTTAGCTCCGCCCACAGCCAAAAACCCTGTTTTACACGCTCGCATTCTTGGAGAGGTGATTTCTTCAAAATTCATCAACAACAATTGGATTTCTTCACAAATATGGCGCCACGATGACGAAGAGATGCAAGAGGTAAGTATTGTTTGTTATTTGTTTTGAATTTGTTAGTTTTAAATTGATTTTGTTTGTTTTAGTTTAGAAATGCATGTTTTTTTTTAATTTGTGGGAAATCCTCTACAAGAGGAGGAAAATCCTCAACCAAATTAGCCTCAACAAAATCAGCCTCAACAACAAAATCAACCTCCCCCGCCATTCTCTCAATACCCTCCTGGCACTCAAGAAAATTTGAGTGAAATTGAAAACAATAGAAAAGAATTTGAGGATCTTATTAGTAGTTTGAGTGATCAAAATTCTTCAAGCACATAAAGAATACATCTAGCAGATTCATTGAAGGATTTGTTAAAAAATGTAGATGCAATTACCCAACAAATAATTGGATGGCAAAATAGGAGGCAAACATCAAGGGCATATTATGCAGACAAATTATCATAAAAATAAGTAAAAGATTTAAATATTACTAAAGGCGATTTGTGCTCTCTATTCACTGACCCTAAAACAAATCAAAATCTCACCCTCAATGCAAAGAGGTTTCCTATTCATTGGTGCCACCACCAAGAGATTAGGAACCATTTTTATGACAGATGGTATATGGTCTTTGATTACCCACTGTGCAATAACTGTGAAGTCCCCCAATATTTTCTTAGGAAATTATACTATGAGTTTGTATTGAACCAAATCCTGAATTATTTTGATATGAAGGAGTTTCAGGGGAGAGGTGGGGGGTCAGCACAGGATAGGCCTGGTGCACAGCCAGATCCTACATGACAGGGGAGACACCTCTCGCTAGGCCGCCTCGTGAGCAGATTGCGATGCCGGTAGTTGCAAAGGAGAGTGCTGATGTAGAGACTTTGCAGGTGATCACATCCTTGACTCGGAGTGTCATCCACCACACTAGCCCCATTGTACAGCGCAATCCAGGGGAGTCTTCAGGTGGTGGCCTTCGAGGCCATGTGTGTCGATCTTGCGGAGCCACTTGTTCATATGACCCTACCGGCCCTCAGGAGGGTGCTACACAGGATCCATATGCTACTACGCAGCCTGATCTATGTGCATCTACGGGGATGGAGAGGGTGGCTAACATTTTGCATGATGCATATGGTGGTATTGATATCGCAAAATCTAACATGTTCATTGAATTTAGTTTATTAAATTTTGATTGTGAAATGCAAGATTAACGAATTTAGTTTTTATTATTTTATTAAAATTGGTGTGGTCGCCAGTTAGACCCCGGGTACAACAAACAATTCACTTATTCCGCAAGACCTATCAGCAAGTATGTAAAGTTAGTAAACAATTATAAATCTCTATTACATGTGCTATTACATTGTTTTACTAATGGTATTTTTAATATGTGATTTTGGATGTTGAATAGGTGTGTTGTTGAGGTTTCAAGGAAACACCTCCGAAAGTGCTTATGGTAGATTTTCTCAAACTTTCAATCGAGGTAATATAGAATAAAAGAGAACTTAAAGGATTTGTATATATAGTCATAAGAGTATATGGGTTCACTAGGTTATTATTTGAAATCTTTTAAGAATGGTCCTACCATGATTGTTTGTCTTAGAATTCCTACACTAGCAAGCTATATATAATAAAAATTTAACATGGAACTCACAAAGGTAGAGCTACATTCTACTCCATCCTATATAATTTTTTGTGATGTCAATGTAACCAAGAATAAGACTATGGATGTCCTACATGATGTCAATGTAACCAAAAATAAAACTTCTATCCTCGACCCTATCTATCAGCCAAGACTCCTTCAATATCTCCTAGATGCTTGAGATGCTTAAGACTAGGTCAAAATACCCTATATTCTCTTCATTTGTTGCATAGCTCATCAAGTTTCCCTATATGTTCTCTAAATAATCATGATTGCATGGAAAGAAGTTATAATTACTCATTAAACTCTCAACTATTGGAGCCTCCTCAAACTTTCCCATAGGACATGGAAAATGCTTAGAAATGATTAAATTCCCTAATAGGGTGTGGGAGATCTTTTAGGAAAACATTTGACACTAATTTGATCCATTGAATTCTTCTTCATTCCTATATATTCCTCAAATATACCTTGCAATACCCCTATCATACCTAAATCTACTACATTCATGTCCTTGTTAGCTAGCATGTAGGTGATATAGTATGGTCCATGAATTTTATGTCTTCTTTTTTCATTTTTCTATACAGTCCTCTTTTATCTCACTACTAGGTCCTCACATGTTAAAGGAAAAAATGATTACTTTTTTTCCCCATCTAAGGCCCCTAAGGTTTTAAACCCCTTTAGATGCAAGGATTCAGCACATCAACCATGTGGGTAGGCATACAAAATGACTAAATCCCATGACGACCAGAGTAATGAAAGAGTTTGGAAAGGTAGAGAGAGCATGTACCTGGTGACTCCATAGGAGAAACTTCATATTTCAAAAACAAAGTCAATTAGGTTGGCAGATGTGTGGATCAGGCCAGCTTTTGGTGGAAGAGGAAGAAAGATGATTGGAACTCTAGAGGCCCACCATACTAGATTTCGGTATTCAACCATGAGTAGAAGAGAGAGATGATATCATGTATCAAAACATGTTAAGCATGCATTCTCCACAATGGATAAGGAGAGATGATTACTTTTCTTCATTTTCATTTGCATAACCATATCACTTACATGGGGAACCATGAAGACCAAGGATGTCCACTTATGTGGAGGTAATGGATGGGTCCAACTTGAGGGGCAAGAAGGTCTATGTATGATCTGTTGAATGATAGAAGAGGGGTTGGTCAAACAAACCAGGGGCACCTAGTCATGAGTAGGGACCTATAGGTTAGATTGGTGAAGCAAAGCAACAAGGAGGTCTTACAAGGAAAGGCCTAGAGAAAGAATTAGTGATTGATTCCTCCAACCCCATAGAGAGCACACTAGGAAAAATGTGGAAGTATAGAATGAGTTTATGACTTAGATGTATGCCTTCAGGCATTTTTGTGGTTGGAATGATGTTTTCTAATCAGATTTTCCCTCATTGAACCTCTTGGGACACATAACTGATTTCCCTTAAACAATAACCCATTTTGCAAAGTATATTCAGAGTATTGGCTATGGAAATGGTTCTCAAAGTTAGAACATACCTTATAGGCCTCTGAAAAGTCTTCATCATCTCCATATAGATCCTTGAAACTCTCTATGCCAATGCTCTTGATCTGTATCTCTTGGACTGTCAACAATCTCCTACTCAATGCATTTGCCACTTTGTTTAGTTGTCCCTTCTTGTGCTTGATGGTGAAGGTAAAAGCTTGGATGTATTCCATCCATTTCAAATGCCTATTACTCAACTTCTCTTGAGTGTTGATAAAACTAAGTGCCTGATTGTCAGTAAAGACTACAAACTCCTTGGGTAGAAGATAATGCCTCCATTTCCTAAGTGACTGAACCAAAGCATAAAGTTCTAAGTCATAGGTTGAATACTTCTTTGCTTCATTGAGCTTCTCACTAAAGAAGGCTATAGGCCTTCCCTCTTGACTAAGCACTCCTCCTACTGCCACTCCACTTGCATCACATTCCACAGTGAACAACTTGTCAAAGCTAGGTAATAAGAGAATTGGTTGAGTTGCCACCTCTTGTTTCAGTTTTTCAAACCCTTTCTCAGCTTCTTGAGTCCACACAAACTTAAATTTTAAACCACCCTTGATTGTATCTAAGACTAGTGCACATATACCACTAAAATTCCTTATGAATTTCCTATAAAATTGAGCCAATCCATGGAAACTTCTTACCTCAATCCCTGTGGTTGGTGTAGGCCAGTTTAGGATGGCTTCCACCTTGCTTGGATCCATCTTCAATGATCCTTTAGACACTACAAAACCCAAATAGACTAGCTCTTGCTTAAAGAATTCACACTTCTCTAGATTGACTGCCAACTTCTCTTCTTGCAACCTTCTAAGAACTTGCTCCACATGTTTCAAATGCTCTTTTGTTGTTTTGTTGTATATGAGGATTTCATCAAGGTACACTACCACAAATATCCCTGTAAAGTCCTTAAGCACTTCATTCATGAGCCTCATGAATGTGCTAGGGGCATTGGAGAGACCAAATGGCATCACTCTCCACTCATATAACCCATCATTTGTCTTAAAAGTTGTCTTCCACTCATCACCATCCTTAATTCTGATCCGATGATACCCACTCTTGAGATCCAACTTGGTGAAGTATTGTGCACCTCCAAGACAATCCATTAAGTCCTCAATTCTAGGAATAGGGAACCTCTACCTAATTGTGATCCTATTTATTGCTCTAGAGTCAGTGCAAAGTCTCCACTTACCTTCGTTCTTGGTTGCTAAGACCACTGGTACTGCACAAGGGCTAATACTCTTTTGAATCAAGCCTTGATCCAACAACTCCTTCACTTGCCTAGCTACCTCAAGATTTTGATCTAGTGTAAGCTTGTATGCTGCTTTGTTAGGTAATGAAGCTCCAGGTATGAAGTCAATTTGATGACTTATAGCTCTCTTTGGAGGCAAAGTTGCAGGTGTACCATCACTGACAATATCCTTATACTTTTCTAGTAGCTTTTGGACTGATTCTGGTATGACTGTCTTTTTAGTCTCTTCTTCATCTTTTGACTGCATTAAAACCACATATCCTTCACCTCCTTGATGTAGATTGTTAAGGAAATCCTTCCCACTACTCAACATGATGTTTGGTGCCTTTGACTGTCCCTCTTCTTCTTCTGACAGTGACTGCAACTTAAAAGTCTTCCCATCCTTCTTGAATGAGATTGTATTCTCTCTCCCATCATATATGGCACCTCTGTCATATTGCCATGGTCTGCCTAGTAGAAGATGGCATGCATCCATGGGTAATACATCACAAATCAGCTTATCTTTGTATCCTCCAATGGAAAACTCCACCGTTACCTGCTCATTTACTAAAACACTCTGCCCTTTGTTTAGCCAAGTGACCTTGTAGGGGTT